>NW_022984006.1:0-29876 GCF_010724455.1 Aspergillus lentulus | reverse complement strand
AGTAGTTGGGTGGGTGACCACCAGCGAATCCCGGCTGTTGTATGTTTTTGTTTCAACTATCTTGATTTTGTGTTTATTTTTGATGGCCTTGATTAATTAAATAGTTAAATTTTCATAGTTTTTCAATTTTAATCTTATAGTTATCAACTACTATGCTGTCAGCGAACGTCCAGCGGGCCTCAGGCGCGGGCCACCGCCTCACCTGGATAATAGTTCACCAAACTCTGCACACACGAAGTAGAAATAGGGGCAATCGAACAGCTTGGCAAGAACCAAGCGGTTCGTTCTGATCATTGCAATACAAACACTCTACTCAGTGAATCTATATCACCTCGAATCCTCGTAATCGTGGCCACGGCTCGCAGCCTAGTCGATGACTCCCCGCTGGCTAGGGACCTCCTAAGCAGTCAACCTCTGGCTTGCTTACATATACTATCTACTATACTATTACAATATCTCTAGAAAATAAATAATCTCATATAGAATATATGATTATTGTTATTATCATCATACTAATCTAGATCTAAAATATTAATTTAATATCTATGGGGTTGAATGAGTGGTAGCTAATAATCATTCTTAGACCATAGACCATAGTAATTATCAAAGGGCTAGTACTAGATATAAATAAACCACCACTTTCATACTACCCCCTAATAGAAATAATTATTCCCTTATATGTTAGCAACAACTAGAGATATTTTAAATTAATATTTGTATATTTAGATAGCCTAGATCTAGGGCTATCTAGCGATTTTTTAAAAAATTAAAGAGAAGTGCTAGTAATTAGTAATTTCTATCTAAAACGGTGCAGGTTGGTTAGTCAAATCTGATAAATTCTCAAAAACCGTAACCAATGGTTTTAACCGAACTCGAATCGGGTTCAACCTAGGGAAACCGAAATCGGTGCGATTCCCTAGGCTAGGAACCGAACCCTCACCGCTGCGGGTTTGGTGAGGGTTGGATTCGATTTTAGCGGTTCGGTTATGCAACTCTAGCCGAAGGGAATATATTAAAATCCGTACAGGAAGCTACTTAATAGTCCTTGTAATCACTGCTACTAGATCAAGTACTAGACTTCACATGACTAAGGGATCAAATACAATCTGCGTCTCCTAGGACTATGGGTTTACCTTCACTATCCCAGTGGTACAACAAGCCGGTTGCGTAAGGAGATGTAGCTTGTTGCAAGTCGACTTAGGGAGATCACTGTTTTGAACGTTAACAAGTCAATGATAACCCACATCCATCAGGTGGTGGCCAATTTTATCCGGGCTCCGCTCCCAGTCTCCTTGGTATTTATCATTCGGTCGTTGTATGACTCTTGAGCTGGATATCTACGAAAGCAAAATGCGTCTGGAGTCTGCATGGTGAGTTGAGACCAGGGTAAAAGAGATTCGCTTCCGTTCTGTTGGGTCTGTTGGGTCAGCAACGTATCGCGTGACATATTGGGCAAGGTCTGTGATGAGGCACTCAGGAATAACATGCAGGTCTTTCGTTTTGGTCCATTTTATACTAGCAAGGCGGATATCTTCAAGTCTTCCATCGCGCGGCCCCAAACGGCCCTATATCCATCCCGGCGGACAACCTGGGGCTCAGCCCAGCACCTCCTCATAATTCTCAGTGCCGTACCACAGTTGCTGAACCCAGGCTCGGGTCCATCCAGTATCTCCCGCATCAATTTATCGAAGAAGGATTGTTGGTCCGAGTCTGCTAATGAGCCGGCGATACAGAGCGGCCAGGCCAGGCCTCGGCGGGAGAGATGTCGGGGCACTCTTCGTATCGCGGAGATGGCCTCATTGACAGCAAGGTTGATATTGTAGCGAGTTACAGCATAGTCTGCGGTTAAGGCATAGAGCTGGACAAGAGCAGCAGCAGCAAAGACACGAGTTACAGAGTTGGACACGGACTCTGTCTCTGACGGAAAGCCTGTTGGCTGTTCAAGGTCAGCTGGCGGTCGGGTTTGGAGATAGAAGTTGGAGCATACACTGTTATTCGTCTCCAAGGAGGCCATGTTCTCCATAATATGCCGATTTATTTCCATAGCCTTGGCGTTGAAGAGTTCACTCTCCATGGAATCAGCACGCGCGGATAGCGTGGCGATGTCCCCTATGGCTATCATTGCCCAATTTTGACATCCTGTAACGCAGGAGATGTCCATGCCTTCCAGCGCAAGCCACTCTCTGTAAGCCATCTTTGGCGGAGCTTCCCTGGCTACGCACGCTAGAAGATCGAACCACAAGAGGTTACAGATCAGAAACCTTCGGGCCGCAACGACGCCTCTTGACGTTTCGATGCCTTCGCCATCAGGGTGGGTTTGTTGGTTGCCGAGGTCGATGGGGTCTATTTGGCCGACCAGGGATGTGAGAGCGTTTAAATGAGTTTCCCAGTTGGTGGTGCCACCTTGGAAGACCTGCCCCATGTCAGCCAAACTATAGAACATAAGCGGAGGATGCAACATCAGCGAAGCGTGTTGGAGAAGCTCACTTCAAAGCTCATTAGTGCTGTGCCGCATGATACGAACTCCAGCCACTGTTCATGATGTGTCGTGAAGCCATCGACTTCCCGATGAGTCAAGACTTGCCGAAGTTCCCGCATAGCATTAGTATGATATCTAAGGAGCTCTCGCTCTGTATCTATCGTGGTGAAATGGGACCGCGTATGTTCATGCAAAGCTGCTAGCGTCAGTGCGGCCTCCCGTAGTGGCCCCTTCTTGGTTAGAAGCCAGAAAAGCCACCCTCTGCCCCCGAGATAAGGGTTGTCTCGGTAGTACGGATACTGCATAGGGAAGATGTAGTCAAGGTAGTGAGTCAGAAGTTCTGCTTCGCGGAAGCTCATGTGAATATTCCGCTTGGGTTGTTGGGATGTGCCCGGCGTTTCATGTTCATGTCCAGCTTGCAAAGGCAATCGGCTATCATCCTTGGCCCTTCTCGCGAGTCGCGCATTTTGAATCTTCTTGGTTTGCCGAAAGTTCTCCTTCACGGCGCGCTTAATACGCTGGAGTTCTTTCTTGAGGTTGACCGGATCTTGAACCCAGCCAGGCTGGGGCCCGTACCCGTGGCAGTGGATACGTCGCTCAGTACACTCCCTACAGGCTGGGAGGGACTCGTCGCATTTCCGGTGGCGGATACGGCACGTCCAGCAGCCATTATTGCTGCGTGCGCCCTCCGGCATGACAGTAAGAAAAGGCGATAGAGCGAGATGAAGTCTCAGTGGGGTCGCAGCTAAAGAATCTGGGGAATTCTGAGAGCTCGTGTCGACATGCCTGTCGTTAATTTATCATCGGGCGGGCTGCTGATAACCTCCTTTGGGTAGAGTCTCGGCAATCCGGGGATGGGGAAACATGACAAACATGACTGGGAAGGAAGGTCGAGCCGAGTTCCTTGGCGACTTACAATACGATACGATAGATACGATACGATACGGTCCTTTCAGAGATGTTGATTTCGCAGACGACCAGATCCCATCCACTGCACTATACCTACTGGACGACTCGGAGAGAATGTGTGGGAGAAAGGTATCTGGCTACACATTTGACTTCGCCTGGTCAAGTCCATGCTACTATGGAAGCTGTGAAGCTGCCCTGCGTCGTGATATCGGCGCTGGCTCAACTAGACATGCGGGCATTGTGATAACCAGAATTTCCAGAATCGAAAGTACATGTCCCTCACCTCCACACAACACATAGCACCCTCGTACAGGCATGAAATATTCAAGTCTCTAAGAGGAGCGACTTAATGTCAAGAGCCCCACCAGTTGACACTGAGCGTTGAAGTACCATCTTTTCACGAGAGGTACGGATGAATGTCCCAGCATAGCTGCAGTCTTTCTTCCATTAAGAACGTCTCGTCCCTCAGCGCCTGCGAAATAGCTGTCAATGCCATACTGAAGTTGCTCGCGCGTCGGCCATCCCGTAGCCAGGGCGCAAGAAGGTACCTGGCATTTCGAACCAGTGGCCTGGTCCAACATACCTGCCTGTAATTCTCCAGCAATCGATTGTAGGATGCAGCAGTTCCTCAATGCGTGGAAAACAGACCACGCCATCAGCAGGCTTGACCCATTCAACGCTCTCAATCCAATTAACACCCACCTCACGACCTTAATAAGTGGGCCTTTGCTTCGATCAAGCCGTACGCCACCATGGTCCTGCTGGATAGCGCCTTTCAAACACGGCGCTTGATGATGTGTTGCTAAATCGGACACCCCGGCCCGGTCTGGGTAGGCAGGGCGTTCTGCCGGCACGAGCTTCTATGTCGTCGGCTCGACTATCCGCCGTCCCCATGGTCTATCCACCAACTCTGAGCGTCGCCGGCACGAGCTTCTACTTCTGACCATCCATTTTCAAAGATCGGAGGCTCCATCTGGTGCTCGCGGAGAGTAGGCATTAGACACTCGCGGAGGTAAGCTTCCCCCGACCTTGATAAGGGATACTCTGGTATAAAGCTGCGCCGCAGGACCATTTTAGTCACTGCCCACCATCCTCTCGCATTTACATATTCTCAGGAATTACAGTTCTCACACGACCTTTACCCTACCAATGGCCTCTGAGACATTCAACCTTGTCGATGCGGGCGTCCGCGATCTCAAGAGAGCCCTGGACGCGGGCGCCATCACCAGCGTCCAATTACTCACCATGTACCTTCAAAGAATCGCAAAATACGACTGCAACGGCCCCGCCCTCAATTCGATCCCACTGCTGAACCCCAAGGTCTTTGAGGAGGCACAGGCATCCGACGACTATCGCGCCTCTGGTCAAAAGCCACGGCCTCTGGAAGGCATTCCATTCACAGTTAAAGATAGCTTTAAAGTTAAGGGCATGACCGTCGCAGCTGGGTCGCCTGCCTTTGCTGGTCTGAATTCCACTGATGACGCGATGATAGTTTCCTCCCTCCGCAAAGCAGGTGCTATCGTTCTCGGCAAGACAAACATGCCAGCGATGGCGGACGGCGGTGGCCAGCGGGGTCTCTACGGCAGGTCAGAGAGCCCCTACAATCCTGAATACTCCACTACGGCATATGCCTCTGGGTCTTCAAATGGTGCAGGGACGTCAACAACAGCGAGCTTTGCGGCCTTTGGCTTTGGTGGGGAGACTGTCTCGTCTGGTCGCTCACCCGCCTCTAATAATGCGCTCATCGGATACTCACCTTCAAGGGGTGTGATCCCACTACGGGGGCAATGGCCGCTTTATCCTACGTGCGATGTCATTGTCCCCCTTGCGCGGTCGGTGAAAGACCTTGTGGAAATCTTGAATGTTATTGTGGTGGATGATCCTAACCCTGCTGGTGATTTCTGGAGAGGCCAGAGTGTCTGCCCTATTCCACTCTCTTCGCAAATCCGGCTTGCGAATTACCAAAGCCTGGAGGACCCGCACTCACTTCAAGGAAAGAAGATTGCAGTCCCCATGCGTTACATCGGAAAGCAGTCTCCTACAGCTCTCAAAGCCCCTGATGCTCTTGCCGATTCTGTCCACGACCTGTGGCTGAAGGCTCGGACTACCTTGGAGTCTCTGGGTGCAACGGTAGTTGAGACCGACTTCCCCTTAGTTGACAACTACGAGAAGAAGCTATACCCTGGCCAGAGCGCTAACGTTCCCGGAATGCCAGCCGATTGGATGAACATCGAACGCTGCCGGATGATCGCAACTGGATGGGACGATTTCCTCCGCGCCAACGGCGACAAGTCTTACCCGAATTTCACTGTCGCTAACCCAGACATCATCCACCCCCATGTTGCTCCTATGGACGATCCGACCATGCACACCGAGGTCGAAAATCACGTCCGCTACGTCGATATGATTGAAACTGTCCGACACCGTGATGGCACCGTCTATGACTTGCCAGGGTGCGTGGACGCTATCAAGGCCCTCGAAGAAATGCGGAAACGCGACTTGGAGGACTGGATGGACTCGAATGGTTTTGACATGGTGGTCTTCCCGACCAACGGAGATGTTGCCCGGGCAGATTCCGAGGAGCTTCATGAATCGATGTTGCACGCCCTGCAGGAAGGTATCAAGTATGCGAACGGCGGCCGCGCACTCAAGCATTTGGGAGTCCCGGCAATCACCGTCCCCATGGGGAACATGGCTGATAAGGAGATGCCGGTGGGTTTGACGTTCCTCGGCAAGGCCTACAGCGACAACGACCTCATCCGTTACGCCTATGCCTTTGAGCAAGGACGAAAAGGGCGCGTCACTCCACCACGGACTCCGGCGCTTCCCTCGGATGTAATCACCGTGCCGCCTCCGTCCTCCGACTCGTCGTCAGAGCTTAGAACTGTGCGTCCCGTCCTCAGGGTCGGGTCTTTTTCCACGACTCCACTCGACGCTCAGGGTCCAGACACCGAGGCACGAAGCATCTCGATTACTGGTACCTTCGAGTCTGCACACCCGAAGGTGAAGGCTGAGTCAATGACGATCTATGTCAACGGAGAGGAGACGACTGTGCCGGTGTCATTGACGGGTAACACGTGGAAGTGGGAGTCCAACGTTACTAAGACTAAGAAAGCCGATAAATACCCGACGCTTCAAAAGGTACCTAAGGACCAGTTCCTCATCATCGTTGTCGCAAAAGCTTCGAACGGACGTTCGGCTGGGTGGTTTTCGTTATTTGATTAGGCCGTTATATTTGAATAAATAGTGTGCTGCCAAAACCAGAGGAATATACCCGTGCTTCAAGCGCAGTGGTCGAGTTCATATTCGCAATATCTCAAAGTCAAAATCTTTTGTGACCAGTTTTTGTGCTCCTTTATATACAGCATATCTGCTAGAGGGAAGGCAGAAGCTGGTTGCTCGATACCCAAATCCCTTACAGCGCATGAAATCACCAATCCGGTATTTAGAGCATACATGTTCGTGTGAACTGTCTGGATCGCCGACGGCCAAATATCTCCTCTCCATTCAACTAATGTAGCTCTCCCATGACGCTATCAGTATTGTCAGAAAGAGACGTAATCAGAATCTCTACGGTGATAACATGTCTCGGCAAGCTTCGGTCATCCAGATCTACCCCTTCGCTGCGCGGTCGCGGTTATTGAGAAATCAGCTTCTAATTACCGCTGCGATATAGTACCTCCCTGTATCCTATTAGAGGACTGTTGCATATTGCTATTGTATGACCAGATAGTCGCATTCGTGGAGGGTATAAACGTACTCTCCCATTCAGGGCTTCCTTTGAATCCCTACAATTTACAAATACGACGTATTCCACGTCAGTCTACGAAGACCGATAGACCCCTGACTAACGTTCCCTAAGTACACCAACTTCCGAAACCACTTTCCTAGATTTTTGCATGCACACTTTAAGATTGGTAGACCTAACATGGCTTGACGTAATAGCTTAGATAGTATGACAGAACCCGTGAAAAAAATCAAAAGTCCGCTGTAATCTCTGCCGCAGCTCGTTCACCAGAGCGGATGGCGCCGTCCATATATCCAGTCCAGTAGGGAGAAGTCTCAGTACCAGCGAAGTGTATTTTGGCAGCGGGATTCCGTAAGAAAGGTCCGTATTTCGTAAGAACTCCGGGGGGACAATAAGCAACGGGCCCGCCACGCGAAAATTCCTCGAGGTCCCATCGTTGTATGAGTATCTGGCTGACATTGGCCGCCTGGGCTCCGAAAAACTTGACCAAGTCCTCTGTGACTCTCCTTTTGATCTCGGTTTGCGGGACCCCGTCCAGGTCTCGCATCTCATCGGCTTCGATAAAACCCATGATAGCACCGAAGCTCTCATTAGCTGGCGTGTTATCAAACGTCGATCGGATGACACCGGTATCGCTCTGTACCTGGCCATTGAAGCCTAGTTTCCTCCACCACGGTTCAGGATAGATCGCGATAGCCTTGCCGATCGAACCCATAGGCATGCGCTGAGTGAGCTGATCCCGACCCGCGGGTAGTAATGGATCGTAAGAAATCCGTCCCGCCATCGGAGGAGACATGGCGATGACGACATGTTTGGCTGATACTTGCACCCTGTCGGATTTGACAGTGTACCTATCACCCTCAAGTTTGACCTCCCGTACTGGCGAATTCAGGAAGATGTTCGCTACCCCGAGCCTCTCCGCCAGCCTCGTCGCCAATAATTGAGTTCCGCCATTAATTCGGCTATCCTGAGCGGCCCCCTTGCTGCCAACAAGACGAGTGATGGTTCCGGCGTTTGTTTGATTACCGGCAGCGGCGATGTATGATAGCATGTACAGTAGAGATGGCTCTGCGATCTCTGTGGAAAGGATGGATCGAGTAGCGGTCTCGAAGAGCAACCGTGAATCTTGCAGAGTCATCCGAGCTTCAACAAAAGATTTCAGGGTTATACCATCCCACACTGGAGCATTGGTATGATTCCAAGGTGCATGAACGTCCAGTTCGCTCGCCAAACCGTCAAGTTCCGTGATAAAACTCGAGAGCTCTACCTGGGCTTCCGAACCCACGGGGGGCAAGCCACCGGTCGCAAGATCCACGTCGTAGGGAATAACAGTGCCGTTTCGGTACAAAATCGATCTTCCAGTCGTGTATGTTGGATATGTTGTCAGGCCAAGTTGAGCTGCGAGAGCGAGCACACGGTCCTGGGTCGGCCCCACGAACTCCGCACCGAGCTCCTGGACCTCTCCATTGGAAAGGTGTGCATTGAGTACACGGCCTCCTACGCGGTCGCGAGCTTCGAGAATAGCAAAGGTCTTGCCTGACTTTGCAATATCCTTGGCTGCGGCCAGACCCGACAAACCGCCACCAACGATAGCAACATCGACATCTCGAGTACTCGCTACGGAGACCACGAGGAAGGGAATAATCGAAATGGCAAAAGGGAGATACATTCAGTAATTTAATTGCAGATCCTACGTAGATAAGTCGGCATCCAGAAGGTGAGTATGTGATAACAGGGGAAGGATTGTGCTTTTTTTTTTTTGCCCTGGGAACATCAACCGTTATATATCACAGAGGATACTCAACTCTTTTTCTTTATCCAGCACACGTGTATGTATGGAATACCCATAGGCATCACGTCACTGCAGGCTACAACGGAGACCGCAGGTTCCGAAATCTAAGACATGACGCATGAGAGGATTGAGACACTACGCCCAATTGGAGGAATAATAGCGCGAAGGGTGACCCTCGAGGTGCTTGGCCGAAGCTGCTGGTCTGCACGACTATTATTTACCAAATTACGCTCACAGGGCTGTAAAGGAGAGGCGAAAAATCATATTGTTGGTTGTCCTCCCAACAATAATCTGGTGTCGTGTGATACCGGGACTCGGCCGCCGAAAACCATGACGCTGACGGGTAGCAAGTAACGAATAATGGAATTATTCGAAGGGGACATGACTATGAAATAGCATAGTGGGTTAAGTCACAGTATATATTGAAGCGTCACATGAGACAGTATTCAACGCCCGGCGTCGCCCCGTAGTTCGACAATGGGCAGAGACTGCGAACTCTTCAGACGTCTCGCCATCCACCATCTACTCCACCATCCCTACCCACGCTTCCTTGAGGTCTTGCTCAACCTTACCTGCTACCGCAAATCCCCTGGTCTTCAGGGTTGTCACAAATTCAAGTGCCCGGGTTCTTTCTTGTCTTGTTTTCATCTCGAAGCCCACAATATTTATGATGGGGATGTAAATAAGTCCCTCAATCTGTGCTGTTTACTAGGCTTCTTTCCGCGTATTCAAACACCTGTATTGCTTGCTGGTGAGCAAGATCGTCATGCATCACAGGAAGGCCACAGCCGAGAGAGGGCCAGGCCGGATGGGCAAATTGTCTTGATAGACCCCGCAAGTGACCACTGGTAATATGGCAACAAAGACAGTATTGCTGGCGGAATAGTAGACGGTGGATGATTTATATACAAAAGAACTGTAGCGACGATAGCACGTTGCAACTTTGATGCGCAGTAGACAATCTTAATACCGCGCATGATATGCTCAGACGTCATATGCCCATCTGCTTCCCGTCATGCAGGGTGACTGCTGATATGCTTCTCATAGAGCTCCTCACATTTCTTGACCCAGCATATTGATCTGTGAGAACATAAGTAATAGACCGCGGACTCTCAAAACAATGTTTAGCCTTACCGGCTTTGTAGTTTAGCCCAGGATTCGAGGTGCATCGCCAGCAGTGCTATATTTTCCTCTACACTGGGCGACAAAGAGTTGCGAGAAGTAGGATGGCCCCGTTCATTTGATCCTGCGCAGACGAGAGAAGACGGCGGCGGTAGAGGTAGGTTTTCACCAAAGCAGATGGCCTGGATAGCACCCGGCCTACTAAATACTTAAGCCTACTAAGTACTTATAAACTACCTTAGGTACTAATAAATTCTTATCTAGCAAGGACACTAGTAGCTATTTAACTCTTATAATAAACAGACGCCAGTGCAATAAACCCTTGAGGCACAGACAGTATCTTAACCAAGCTGGCGTTAGAGAATACCACATCACACGACGGAGCCGCGATAGGGAGACGAATTATGTGTCAATCGTCAAAACAACCAGGCCCACTAGTGCGGTAACTGTCCATCTCGGAGCTTGAGTGTAGGCTGATCAAAGTTGTTGTTGTTGAAAATTGCATCGGCGAGGGAGGATGGCTGGCATAGGCCATCATAGATATTAAAAGCGGGCCGATACCGCATTGCATAGAGCTGCCGTGCGGCCTCTAGTCCTCCCAAATGGCTAGCATCTCGATTTATACCTCGTTGCTCTGAAACTTGCTCTGAGGTTTCAACGAAAATCGTCAAATCCCAACCATCACGCAGCTCTGGTCGCTGGAGGAAGGTGCCATCCACAAGAAGTATAGCATTATCTGCGGCGAGGTGCGGTCGTTGTTCAATAGGCTCATCCTTATCAAGGTCAAACGATGCCGTGCGATAACGTCGATCACCATCTGGTCCTAACGGGGAGAGGAGAAGGGTCTTGATAGCCTGAAGATCACGCGCATCATAGTAATAACCCTCAGCGGAGAAACGGCCGCGCGCATAGCGTTCGATCTTGGGTCTATGAAATCCGTCAATTGAAGTACGAATAACGTTCCTTCCTTTGACTGTGAGGATCTTTGAAAGCTCATCGGCAAGCGTAGTTTTCCCAGATGCTGTTCGCCCGTCGATTGCGACGCGAGTTGGAGAAGATTGGTTGATGCCTAAGATCAAAGATGCAAGCTCTTCAAGAGCCGCAGCCCTTTGCGCAGATGCCATTGCCAAAGTCCTTGGCTAAATAGTAACAGTTTAACATGTTCGGGGATGCTGTCGGGGAGAGGTGGCCTAGTCATGTTTAGAACTAATTTCAGAAGCGGTGAGAACGGTGGGATATAGCAGACGATCTTGCCAGATCGCTAGATCCACCAAGGTGTTTTGAGGAGATTCGATGTATCCATTGCAGGTTTATTACAATACATACGTTCCTGCATAAGGTATAGTCATTACCACCATAGCTCTGCCTAACTGATAGAGTGGTCACCTAAACAGGATTAGTGTATTTCGGATTTATTCTTCGGAAATCAAGTCAAAAGAGTTAAAAAGGTCAAACTGATTTCGAAAACTACTGAACTCTGCAGCCTTCTCACATAATTTTAGGCTGATCACCTCTGCCTCAACTGATGGGACTATCAAGATCCGGGATGCTGCCAGCAGCCATTGCCTGCAGATGCTTAAAGGCTATAGTGAGCTAGTTATAGGGTTGTTATTTTTGCGGGTTGGGCTGGGTTCCCCTATCTTTAGGGCCCAGCCCACTGGGTTTAGGTTATATTTTCTAGAGCCCAAAACCCAGCCTCTAACCCAGTGGGTTCTAGGGGGTCAACCTAAATACAACCTAAAGAACCTAATGGTGGATTTATTTTCTTTTAAAAGTCACAGCATCAATCCGGTGTCCTATAATACCTGTCGGCCTTTGAACACGTCTGCGGTGTCATTGACAAGGCCATCGGCCGCATCCGAAAGGACACAGCTAAATATTTGAATTTGGGTATGGGATTACATAAACTCTTCACAGAATTATCTTACATGTAACCATACAGCTCATTATGATGGCTGTAAGTGAGTCTTCCGTAAGCTCCTATGCCCGTTCGGTGCTCGTGTCAGGAAGAGTGCGTCGAAGTGGACAGGCCTTAACTTCTTTCTGCTCAACGCGAAGCAGAAGGTGTCAGGCGTTGATAATCCCTCGACGCTGTGGAGTATGTTACCTATTGGATGCTCTATGAGCGCCAGGGAAAGGTGCGTATTGCCCGGGATACATTTGAGATTGCGTTTGCGGTACATCGGATCATCGTGCCCGCAGGCCATGAAAAGCCGCTCGCCAAAGACTGAAAGATGTTGGTGAAAGTCAGGATTAGCTAACAGGAGGCATTATATACAGCTCTTCATCCTGTTACCCTTCGATCCTATTGACTTCTCCTATTCTCTGATATCTGTAATACGGAAGCCGCAATTCCAGCAATACTGTTCAATAGCTCCCTTCACCAAGCTACACTGCTGCTCGCCCCATTCTGCTTGCAGTAATATTCCAACTCATCTCCCCCGATGTGCTGAGCCACCGTCTGGCAATAAAAGAGAATGTCGTGATCGCTCTTGAGTGTACAGTCCGGACATCTGTCCCACTGTGCATCTCCCGTGTTGCGGTTCTTATATGCCGCGCATGCCTTCTCCGTCGCTTGTTTGTTATAAACAGTCTATCCATTGTCAGTTGAATTACCCTGGACCTTCAAAGTAGACCGGGGATGCAACGTACCACACCCTTGGCAGGATTGTCAACACAGATACCAGTGTAGTGTAAGTCCGCGAAAACACTTCCAGCTGTTAGTATGGCCTCACTCACAAAGGACATGTCGCAACAGACCTAGCGGCTAGGGTAGCAACAATGAGAGAGATAGAGACCTTCATGGTTGACGGGTATATCAGACAAGAAAAGCTTGTGAAGAAGTGTATAGGACTGAGAATGTGTATTGACTTCTATGGCTTCTATTCCTCAGCAAAGTCGGCAGGTACTTAAAGGCCTATGGAAAGAATCACGAGCATTAACGGTGCGCCATGATCCTCGACAAAGACCTCTGGACCTTGTGATGGGAAAGTCGTATGAATTGATGAGCCCGAAGATTCCCCGTATGGCTTCAACGAGCACTGAGACAATTTCGCCCAGAAGTTTCGTAATGGAGACTAATGGTATGCTGAAATCAATGCATGGTAGAGGACTGCAGCCTGGTGTCTGTTTCACTCTCCGACAAGCAGTAGCTTGGCCCCGATGGCCGTTGAACGGGACGAATCCCTCGTCTATCATCCTATCGGAATCAAACGGCACCTTACAACGGGACGGCCCCGAGTGTGATCGACAACGGAGCTACACTATGATGAATGATAAATGACAGTTCCCAGTGTCTGTTCCGGCGTGAAGCACCGGGTCTCTCTCATTACTCTTGGCGAGCGCCGCAAATCGGACGTTTGGACCGTTTAGACGTCATATGGTCGCATCGAGGTCGGAACTCGCTCGTCAATAAAGTTCCGACAAGTCCAATTCTCCTCCCGTTGGCAAAGATCTGCAACCCACGGCCGTTGTGTCTTTCTGGGCTGACCAACGATAAATGGGACGTGACAGGATGAAGGCGCAGGGTCCACAGGACGATCTTTTTTGACGGAACTCTTTAAGAGACTCCCCTGTGTTCATGGCGAGTTATTGTTGGCCAATCTGTTCGCCCAGGCCAGCCTCTTTGCGTATTAAGGGTCAGTATTTGATCCTTCGGCCCTAATATGTCTCAAATATTCAGCGTCGGTCATTCTTCGGGGAATCCCCTAGCTCGACCATGATAATCCTATACAACTCCGAACAATCGATTCACCATGTGAGACACAGTGTTTGTAGGGGACCTGAGCGTACATATGTGCTGGAATACAGATCTGTTAGCACGGCGTATATCTCAGATCACAATCCTCGGCTTCGTGCTATATGGGCCTGTTCTTCCCCCTATCTTCTATGTTGTATCTTTCCATCTTCGTTCCAAGTCTACAAAAGTCAAATCTGATAACGCATAAAATGAATCTCCCTTTCGTGCTCTTCACAGCCTTGTATGCCAGCTGCGCTCTCGCTGCGGCTCTTCCCACTGATCATGTCGATACCGACAAGGCAATCCTGCTCCTCGCTGATGGGACTACCAAAACCATCGAGAAAACGGACCTCGCCTCTCACCTCAATGGCACCTTTGTCGAGACACCCACCGACAACTTCCCGCGGTCCCTCAAATCCGCCAACTTCAACGGCCTGCAGAAGCGGGGAGACCCCCAAATCATTATCCCGCTTCCTGATCAAGAGTTTCTAGGCTGGGACATTCCCATGTCCACCATCGTCCACGCCAACCAGGCTGACGCCACCGTCGCCATGGCATCAGGCCAAATGATCGCCAACAGCATCTCGGTTGGAACCTCCTTCACTGCAACTGTCGAGAAATTCCTCCAAGTCGGCGTGACCACGAACTACCAGTACACCAAAACTAGCACCCTCACTGGCACGGTGACCATGACCATCCCGAAGAACAAATGGGGAGCGATAGTGAGCAATCCTTTGACGCACCGCAAAAGAGGTTATGTCTTCACTGGCTCGCCTGGCAGCGGACAGTTTGAGTACTACCAGGCAGATTCATTCACCGATGAGACTTATACCTACAATGACGCAACGCTGAACTGGGTGAAGGGCGTGGTGACGACTTGTCTGAGTGATACTTATCCAGTCAAGCGGTGCGTTGGAGAGGGTGAACTCAAATAAGCTCTCTGTTAATTTGCAACGCTTCCTATGAGGTAGAGGTGGGTAACTTGTGATGGAGACCGAAGGTAGCTGCCGAGTCTGGGCGAAAGGTAGCTTCCCGATATGTGACTGAAAGTTGATTTCCCAAGCCTGTAATGTTAGTCGTTAGTCCGAGTAACTTACTTGCACATATGCTTTTTGAGCTGGAGATATGACCGATAATATATATGGCCCGTTGAACTTTCTCTATATTTGACCAAAGTTTGTAGATATACACGGGCTGTTTGATCGCTCAAGCGCTTGGTTTGCTTGCTGCAACTGCTATTCCTCATGTTAGCTAAAACTACAACCAAAACCAAACAGAAGTGTGCATCAACTGGTAACTCTCCAGGTTGCTCGAGTTCCAGAGCCGTCTGCAAATTACTTTACTGACAGATGAGCCAAATTCCCGGGTGTCTTTAGGCTCTAGGGTGCATCTAAAAACCTACGAAATGCTGGATACTATTTCCGCCAATCTGTGCATTAAGTAGCAAAGCACAAGTTCCACTGGTCTCGAGATGCAAGCCCCTCCCTGCACAGTAACGGTATAGACTTATTGTACACCATCGCAAACCAAATGCATGGATCAATAGCGCTTACAGACATCTACTAGTCTACAGACCCTCCCAGAGTAGCATAACCAATATACATCGCATGTTGACGGACGAGGGTATGGAAGGTGGTTAGCGCCCAGCGCTCTATTCCCCTAGTTAAAATGCAGATTAGGTGGCGGCTTTGGACCGAATGATGTTATACCAGTGTTCCGAGCGAGCGCTGCATATTGGCCTCATCATAGTTTATAACTCTAACTCTGCATGACTATGCTATATCTTGTACCTAAACATCGGCCTTATAGAGATTTGGTTCTTGAGATATCAAAGCATTGAAGTTTGCAGGGAAGCAGGATGTACAATCTGGAAGTAGCAATCAAGAGGCAGATCAGCAGTCGCTCAGAAATGCAGTTGCAATAGTGGTCCTTTAGCACAGTTCCAAAGTCGTCCAAAGAATGTTACTGACGCAGATGAGCCGAAATCTCACTTCCCTTTAGGAGAGGCGGTTCTAGGACGCAAAGAAATAGGAGGCTCAGGACTGAGCTGCCTGGAGAATTTAAAATTGATTTCTGTCGCCAATTTGCAATCTGGCATAGTGCTAAGGAACGCGAAAGATGGCTTGTGGGTAAGATGAAGTGCTCGTTGCTTGTAAAACACCTGAGTCTCAGCCTGGACGCAGTGTCTACTTTCAGACAATGAGCACGTATTTATAGTTCGCAGACTTACACTAAGAATTGAGCGGACGAGGCAAGAAGTTCGGCTTCTCACTAGAGTACAGAATGCAGTGGCCTGCATGGTCGAATGGATGTCCTCGTTTACTGTTACTGGATCCAAACCGCCAATGGCCAATTACAGAGAATCAGAGCGGGAACGTTTCCATCCGAGTTCGCCTTCGTATTCTCGTATTCGTAGTCTCGTACTTCTAGTCTCGTACATGCGGCGCAGTATTGGCTCCACAGGTCTAAGGTAAGAGGCGCTCTCAGTCAAACATCGGACTGCCACTCGGATTTCTTCGACTGTTTAGCCGTGCGTGAGTCATGTGCTAATGCTCCACGTCAACACCACCGGCCCCATCAAACCGTACTCCTGATACGGCGTACTAGCATACAGCGGCTGTAGCTCTCCCGCTGTCGACCCGGCAATCTTAGTTTGGTTTGCATCCGTCTTGATCCGATTGAATAATGGAGTTGTCACTTCCACTATGATCTTATATGTCTGACTGGGACTGATGTACGAGGATATGTCAATGACTGGGTTGACTGGGTCAATTGGAGGAAGCCTCCGTCCTCCGATATAAACGCGAGCAGTGTGAATGATCGGACCTAGCGATAGCTTGCCCTGTATGCGAGGGACGTTCGGTACAGTGAAGCTCGTCGAATATCGACCAATGCCTCCCACGTTGACCAATGCAGGAGAGATAGCGCTCCATGGTCTGAGGGCGATGTTGGAGAAGTTGTGCGATGTGATGGCTGTTTGGACTTGAGAGCGGCGGCGTGGAGCGTGAAAGTCTTCGATCGACAGGTCCCAACGTGTCAGGTTAGCTATGCCGTATCGACTTGATGTACTGCTGCTTGCAAGCATGATCAAGTCTGTAGGACCACTACTGCCGCTCTTCTCGAGACTTAGAATGCTCGTCTCATTTGGCGCGAACTGTAGAGAAACCGTGATCACTGCCGACCTTCTCTCAAATGAGCCGATCATCTTTTTCTCCCCAGTCCAAGCATTGAGAAGGTGCGGTGTTCTCGCTCCATGGTCTTGGATGCTGATTTGGCATGAGGTGGAGGCGAGTTGATCGTTATACAGAAAGACATAATCTACCTCGTCTTCGGGTCTGGACCGCTTCATCACGCGCAGCGTACCAGTAGTACAGCTTGGCAAAACATTTGGCGTGACTCCTGCCTTACTCAGGGCACTAGGGAGATCTGCAAGCGAGGAGATAAACTGGACGGATGGCAAGTTTCGTATCTTACGCCACCCGTCCTCCACAATTTGACCAGCCTGAGTATTTGATGTCACCTGCGGTAGGCCACCAACAAATACCACGGGTAGTCCCTTTCGAGCAAACTCTACCACTCGTGCCGCCACATCTTCCCGAATAAGATTGAAAGTAGTTATGTTGAATTTGGGCGAGGCAAAAATCAGGGCCTTATAGCTTGGACCGTCTGGAGCAAGGACTTTTGCTCGAACAGTAACCTGCGGTGGAACGAGGTTATCGGGCGCAACGTAATCGTGAGTGTAGCCTGGCAATAAATGTCAGCTCCATCTTGGAATTCATCAATTAAGAGCCTACCAGCAGCGGTTATATTGCTCGAATGAAGCAGGTCTACGGCGCTCCACGGGGTCTCGTACAGATACAGCGCCAAATCGATCTGTGGACGGCCCTGCTGCAATACAAATTGATTCCGCGAGATATAATCCAGGTAGTCCTTCATATGAATCCAAGCAGGTTGGATTTGATTCCACATCTCGGTGAACCTATAGCCGAAGGTCGTATATCCAGGCCATGTCGTATTGGGATAATTGCCAGAATAGGTGTACCCGTGCAGGACGACCATGTTGACACCCCCGGACCAGGCTCGTTTGATGGAATATAGAAGCTCTGGTATTGTGAGCATATAGGCCGGCTTATTCACTGCCCCCATTTCATTTGAGATGACGTTGCGATTACTGATATGAGCGGGCCCACTGAATTGGCGGTATGCATCGACGTTATCACTGAAGCCTAGCGACTCACATTCCGGCGCATCGGAGAGAGAGATATCACCCAACTGCACAGGTCAGAGCCATCTTGGTGTGAGTAAAGGAGACGTACCATTTCAAGTGGCAGATTATACGCGGGCTGATTCGAATACTGGATCCCAACTCTGTTCGCCCACTGACTGAAATGGGCAATATAGTCCTGATATCCGGCATTCAGTGTCCGACGATAATCCGCATTACACGCACTGTCCTTCTGATCACCAAGTGTGTACATCTCATTGTACGAGGGCACAATCGCATTCCAGTTATTCTGTGGCTTGAAAAGAGCTGGCAGACATGAAAGAGCGCTGTACCCACGGTCCTGCTCAAACCTGCTCAATAGACTCGGCGTCCAGTATAACGATGAGAGCATCTCCATGCTGTCCTCCCACGCTACAAAGTCATCAGTGGCGTTCTTATGAAGAACAAAGGAGCTCACCGTACCATACTGCCCCACATCTTGCAGAAAAGTCAAGGTTTGTTCGTCACTCAAAATATGCTGATCCCAGAAATCGGTGATCAATCGCGCTCCTATGGCATCAAAATGGTCAACAGTCCAAGAACCATTACCAATAACAGTGGTCGCATCGCGACCACCTGTGCAGCTGCGTTGGTTGGTATGCTTGACCCAGAAGCTGAAGACACGCCAAGTTGAATTGCCCAACGGTGCTGTCCAGTCTAGTAGACCGTCCTTCACTTTGGCAGACAGGTCAACAAACGACAGTGGGTCCAGTGCTACAATCTTGGAACCGCCGCTTGAAGAGTCTGCACAGCGTTAGATAATGAGAGAATATTCATCTACATGATGTTACCATTAAGCACTTGGTACGCAATGACAGCAGTCAGGTTAGGCGTGCCGAAATCCTCTAGAGGGTGCATAAATGTCAAGCCCGATTGCAGCACGGATGACAATTCGGCTGGCGGCGGAACTGTGGAAGAATAACGTTGACCAGCGTGCACAGATGTGCTTCCCAACAGCTTGACTCGGCCGTTATTATCTGGCCCATCCTTGGAACGGAAAATGAAGAAATACTTACTAGTTGGACGGCCAGCCCCGGTGTTCCTGGAACCGCAGGGACACCCTGTCCTTGGTTTGCGCCTACCGCGAAGTCCATACGGACCTTACTTTCCTTCGAGCCATTCAGAGCAGCCTGGAACAGGTCGTTGAAAGCCGGAGTGCCGAACCCATATACATTCCAGTCTGAGGGCGGTGTAGCGTTCATGCCCTGTGCTGTCGGAAGGCCATACAAGTAGAAGGGCAACAGTTCGATGCCACCGCCCCCAGCTTCAGCGATACGGGCGATATCCTCTTGGACGACGTCGGCAGAGACACTTGCATCAGGTAGCCTGCTTCTTGTCAGTACCTCACGGTCCGAGGGTAGGAAAACCAGACCAATAGCGGAATTTGGGACGGTAAACGACATCCGGGTTAACAAAGCCGGAGTTGACGCCAGAGGCAGATACTGCTACGGCTGCAAGAAGCGTATACAATGCTACCGCGCCACTTTGTACAACATATAAGGCTCTCATGTTGGTTTAGCCTCAGTTATTTTGGACTGGATTTCACAAGCAAACTGTGTTTGATCAGAATCTAGGCTCCATCTTCTCGTGGTTTGAAGAGCTCCAGGTTATTTATGGCCGCAAGGGGTATGTATTCCCTTGAGAGGATTGACCATATCTCGGCATTAATTATCACGAAGTGCGGGCGGTTTTTGGGATCGACAGCGATACTTCTCGGATGAAATTGCGGGGAAGTGGAGTCATGTTATCGACGTCCCACGAGGTAGCGGCCAGTAGAGGAGTCTGCCCGTCCCCGTCCTGAGCGCAAGTCTGTTTGGGCCTTTATTCACCGATAGCCATCACAGCCGATCAGTGCATGAGACCTGTGCGGGTTCGGTATCTAATACTGAACCAGTACTTTCCGCTTCAGAATAGCTAAATTACGACTTCTCTGGGAAGCGAAGGCAGGGTGACTAGGGCGGCCTGCATCTCTGGGGTACTGCTCCATGTTCTTAGCGGATCCGCATTAAGTGTACTCGGAGGACCACCGCGGTTTCCCTTCAGCGGCTGAACTATGGGGTATATTGTTCAAAGGGTTTATTTCCATGTCCAGAGAGGGCTTTTCAATGCAGTGGAATATCCGTACTCAAAGGCTGCGTTTATTATTGGAGTCTTCTGACCCAAAGAGACAATTATAAGTTACAATCTGTGAATTGAAGCAGGCAGGAAAACACAGGGCTGCTCTGTAGGCCAGACTCATTCAAGCATCTCCCAAAAGAGGGAAAGGCTGTGGTTATGCACTGATGGCGCAACACTCGGTGTTTTGTATCTACTTCATTCCTCCAGTCAACATAGTGAATTAGCGCTAAGTGGATCTTACACAGCCTAAACGTGATGTATGCTCTAGAGCAGTGATAGATAATCTAGACATCACCACCTCTCTAAACTACACCTATACTAATTACCACCTCTTTCAAGCAGCATCGCCCCCTATCACCCAAAAGTGCACCCACCCAAGTATTGACCATGTTCAATCCACATGCCAGCCAGTTAATAGTTGGGTGGGTGACCAATAGCGAATCCCGGCTGTTATATAGCCACTACGACTATTTGGTCTGGGCGCAGTGAAGATTCTAACCGAGGAAGAGGTACAGAAACTTGTAGCCCGGTCTGATTCAAATAAACACAATTGAAGAACTTTCCTGTAGTTGAGCACAGGAGGAACTTCACGAAATAAGAGTGAATTGAATGGGATACCTCATTCTCGGGGATGGACCACCACCGTGATAGGCCTTGCGGGCTTCACATCCGTGGAAAGCATCCAGAGTTTCCGAGGTATGGGTTCTCGTGTTGTCCCTCACGAGGATCTGGTATATATTGATCCGCTAGTGTTTATTCAACTATGAACTGGCAGAGTCTGCTTATTGAGTGTTCATCTTGCCCTTATATAAGGAGTACTTTGCTATAGCTATGATAACTACTGTGATAAGAGCCTATACTTTGAGAAAAGTGTGCATTCTGCAGCGAATACTGAGACAGGAGAGAAGAGAGAAGGGAGGAGTGTGGGAGCTGACATGCCTGCCTTCATACCCCTCAGTCTCCGCTAACCAGTTCGCTCAAAAACTAAACACTTTATCGACACACTGTTTCCTAGTGTCACAACTACTGTCATGTCCTCCGTACATCCACCACCACCGGAATATATGTAGTGCCGACACCCTTGACAACGGTGATGTTGGTTGGATGGACGCTTCAACGCTTTCGTTCTGTTCCTCAGGTGCTTCATTGCGCCGTACCTCTCCTAGGCCTCAATCAGCATAACCAGCCATACAGGAGTTGCCATAACTAGACGCCCACCAGACTTGAAACACTGTGAGCATGAGCTCCAGGAGTGACTATACCAGGAACACTAATGCAATCCACAGGCGAGTGAACCACCTCAAACGACCATCATCAAGCCGTGCAACGCATTTACGAATTCCTGAGAGGGCTTTTTTATTTGTAAAGAATCAGCATAGCTATTAGATCATGAGATGCGTTTCTGCTGCTGGGATTGTCTCATTGCGGAACAGAAGACCCGGCTGCGTTGATTGATTATCTCGAAAGCCATGACACCGCTCTCGAGCCTTGAGTGATCTGAAGGCTTCTTCTATCTAAAGGTTCGGAAAGAGCGTTGTGACGGGTGTTACTTATAATTTTGTAAACCCCTACCCATATTTTTCCTCTTCAGGCTCTGTCTGGCCGCCGGGTTTATTCTTCAATTCGATACGTAGACGTCAGATACTGGGATAAGATGATGAGAAGAAGTAATAACTTCATTGTTGGAGCGTGATACCTTAGCTTCCGCTCCTCCCACGGATAATTCATCTCCCAATATCACCTTTGTCTTGCGTAATGTTTCAAGAGATCTTCTTGGGAGGACTATGGTTGTGTATCATCCTCTAAGAAAACAATTGCCTTCCCACTCTTCAAAAGCCCCCTTAGCTTCTGTTCGCTCGACCGGTACCTTTCATATGCTGACACGAATGGCTGACTGATTGTGCTGCGCGATTCTCCATCAAAAGGTTCGTCTTCGATAACGTGGGAAACGAGGCAACCGTGAACACAAACCTTAACTCGATGTGTCTTTCCATTAGGAACTGATTGAATACATCCATCAGGCCTTTGAGCTTCCATGTATTGTGGGTCAAATATATCCCCTGCCTTGACTTGCATGAGCTCGTAGCGAGTGCCCCTAGGCGGCACACAGCGGGCTCGAAAGTGAAACGCCGTTGTGAAAACTCGGTTCAAGGCAGCCCGAATATCTTTGTCGAATATTCCCATTTTTGAAGCATCAATTAACGGGCTAAGAAGTCGCAGGAGCTCGCACTGGACTTCTTCAGCTTGCGACTGAACCCAACAATCTCGAAACGGATGGTTTTCCTCCAGCATTAGCTCAAGAGCTGCTCTGTGGAGGTTTTCGAGAGTGCCGCGCGGAGCTTTGTCATGTCTCAGTAACGACTCCTAATGGATCATATTGCCCGAGACTTACTGATACGTTGAATTAATTCCTGATATCCCCTTAACATGTAGCCTTCGAGTTGCAAAGCAGTCCAACGACCCGAGTAGAAAACTCGCTCTCGTGTAAAACCGAACAGTAGAGCGGAAAAGGCATGTTTCGGGTGAGAAGCCAGAATACTCATTTTCCCAAGACTTGACCTGATCATCGCATCTAACTCTGGGCTTTTGCGTGGGGCTTTCCGTAGGGTTGAAAGTTGTTTGTCGGAGAGACATTGAACAAGGAGCAGAGCCGCTTGGCTAATTGCGGTCTCCAGCTGAGCCAAGCCCTCAGAGAAGATCACTGAAACATTATTTTCGTCTTGTGAGTCTCTCAGTACAGCGCTCAATCCTTCTGCGGTATTAAGTTGCTCTTCAAGCGACGAATTTTGCTTGATCTTCTCCTCGATTTCCCTGTTCCTCCTCTCTAACTCCGCACTGAGTCCCTCCACCTCATCCGAAGCACAAGATCCACTGGGCATGGCCTCGTGCTGCGTCTTATACCAATCTAGCTTGTGACAGAGAGCGAAGTTTTCCTCCTGCAAATATCTGATATCTTGCTCCAAAGTTGAAGTTATCTTGTTATGGTGTAGGCCTAAGAGATCGATTTCTCGTTTCAAGAGCTGGATTTCTTTCGCGGTTCCTGCCTCTGAAATAGCCCCATCTCCGCTGCCAAAAGGCGCTGCGGGCATCCTTTTGCCTTGTCTTAATTCTGCCATACTGTCGCTCAGCTCATTCCTCGCATTTAGGCTTTCACCATGCGAGAAGGACGTGGCAGATATCTGAAACTTCCATCGTCATTGACTTCCAAGCCTCTAGAAGTGAATAACCCTCTTACCTCCGATTCCAAACCAGAAACCGTTTTGTGTTCGGAGATACGGTTACCAGGATATGAACCAGCAAGTCGCATTCGTTTTTGGGCATCTGTATCTGCCTCGCCAGAATAGAGCTCCGGCTCTGGAAAACGCCTTGATGGTTTCCGATTCCGCTTTTGGGTCAAAATAAAAGATTCAGAGTAGTCTGCGCTGCGAGATTCCTTTGGAGATTCGGAGCCCCAACGCCACCACCACTCTGGCTTTCTGCGGTCAGAGGGGACAGTCGCAATGGAGCTGGATGGAATGGGAGATGCGCTGAGAGATGCGCTGGGAAATCCCATATCGTCCATATTGTATGACCGCCGCTCCTTCCTCGGATGAACAGGGACGAGGAAAAGAGTCGTCAAATCGGCAAGATTCAAATCCTTCCAACAATTGTTTTCACGTGAGGCGATCAGGAGGAAGAGGTGGGCAATTTGGGGCTAAAGATAGGCAAGGCAGACTCGACTTACCCAATTAATCACTAGTAGCAACAAAACCCCTGCTAGAACAGCCTCCACGTGACGGTGTCACAAATGGTACTTTATCCTATGCGTCCCTTGCGCTCACGGTGAAAATTTTCCCCCAGATAGCCTCTCAACTCCTCCAAGTAGCCCCCAAAATGTCAGGAAGATCAAGATTGTCAACGACTTTGGCGCACAGAAAACGGCGAATTCAAGACATTTCAGACGCAAATGATGCCCTATTTACTCCATCCGTATCCGACAGCGACTCCGTCGGGCTTCGGCCTACAACTCCAATGGAGACACCAATCCTGAGGAAGAACGGCCAAGATAATATGACTTATATTGTAGGCCTAGACTTTGGAACAACCATGACATCAATCTCATACTACCGATTTAAGTCAGGCAAGCGTCCTGCAAAAGTACCTCAGAGTCAAATCAAGGACATCACCGACTGGCCATCCGCTGGCCGGGATCAGCAGAGAGGGGAAGTTCCAAGCGAGAGCCTATACCTTGACGGCAGCTATTACTGGGGATATCAAGCCCGCCAGAAACTGGAACAGTTTCACTACAGCGGAGGAACATCAGGTCTGGCCGGCAGACTCATAAGGTTTACAAAGCTTTTGTTGACCGACGCTGAGTTGAGCGAGGAAGATGAGACAGACAATCAACTTCGAGTAGTGAGGGAAACACTCAGGCATCTGGGTAAAACAGTACATGATGCCGTAAAGGATTACCTGGTTGAAGTATTCCGGTTTGCAAAGGACTATCTCACAGACGAGGTGAATTTCACCGAATCAAGCGAGGTAGAGCTTTCCCTGTCTGTTCCTGCAGGATGGCCGATAGAGGCTTCATGGTCATTGCAACAGATCGTGAGTGAAGCTGCAAACGAAACTACTTTCGGTCAAGTATCAAGCTTCTTTATAATAAACGAGCCAGAAGCTGCTTCTGCATTTGCATTGGATCATGTGGTTGGGGGTACAAATGTCTCAGTCAGTGATATCTTTGCATCAACGAAATTCTGAAAGCAGGCTAAGTTTTCCGAGTATACAGAGAGGGGAGACGTTCATGGTATGTGACGCCGGGGGAGGCACAGTGGTAAGCACCTTGGAGAAACGCTACTCTGGAGAAGCACGCTAACGGGGCGAAAAGGATGTAACAACCTACACCGTGGGACACAAAAGTCCATTCAGGCTGACTGAGGCAGTCCCACCCTGCGGTTAGATTCTTGGTTCTTCCCTCAGGAACATTTTGGGTCTAATTCCTTATACAGGAGGAAACTTTGGTTCAACGTGTGTCAATCGGGCCATGGAATCTGATCTTGTAGAGGATCTAAAAGATGAGCCATGCTTTTCCCAGAACAAAATATCGATGGAGCATCAGCTTTCTCACAATCTGTTCCGCAAATTTGAAAACGACGTGAAACGAAATTTCGATAATGGAGATGCCCTGCAAGGAGACGCTTATTTGGAATTGTACGGGTTGGACGAAAACCCTTCTAAGGGGTTTGGAAGAGGCATGATCATTCTCAAGAGGTCTGTTGAGATCAGCTTCCCTCCATACGTGCACGAACTCAGTCACTAAATTTCTAATGCACTACGTTCCAGGGACCGGGTCATGGAATGGTTTCTGCCAAGCCTCGAAGGCATCGCAGGTCTCATCCAGCAACAGCTTGATGCTTGTGCAAGGATTGGACTGAGGGTACAGGTAAGATTCTGCGAATGGAAAAGCGCTGGATGAGACACTGGGTAATGAAGTTCTCATAAACAGAAAATCATCCTTTTCGGTGGTTACGCTCGGTCGAAGACCCTTCAAAGCTTCTTGAGGCAAAAGTTTTCGAGGCATCCTAAGGTCGTCAGTCCAAAGGCTGGGTACGATCTTGCATGTCGTTTGGAATTGACTCTTCACTGACCGTTCTATGCCAGTGTCTTTGAAACGACTGTGTCACGAGGGACGGTATACCGCGCTATTGATAAAAGCAAAGGGCCACTGCGTCAAACTATTGCGAACATTGGCATACTTCAAACTGAGCCATATAATCCCAAGAAATTTGCGGCCCATAGAGAGGCTCCACCAGACAGGAACGGTCTTAACAAGAAGAAGTATGTCTATGGTACAGTACAGTGGATCATAAAAAAGGTTGGTTCCTTCTTTCTTGCTTTAGGAGTTCATACTAACCACTTGCAGGGACAACTCGCGGACTATAATGAATCGGTCCAGGAGAGTAACCACCGAGTCATTCCAGTAGATCAGCCTTGGAAGATCAAACAATCCATCTATTACAATCCATTAATTGAAAATCCCCAGGACCACTACCCTGTGGACCATCCGAAGAATGCAGGTGAGTGATATAATATGGCTTAGCTGGTTCTATGTTTGGCATGCGTTGAAAATTAACTCATGCGCCAATTAGGTTCCCGATGGGCAGACACGGTGATGTTTGACCTAACCAGCGCGAAAGAACGATACCCATTACAAGCAAAGGGTCAAGGAGATGACAGGCATTACGAAGTTCACTATGAGTTATTGGTGGAGCTTCATGGTCGCAATCTGAAGGTTTCAGTAGTATATCCTCCCGGAGGGGAAGTCCAGGGTACTAAGGAGATTGTCGTTGCCGCTTGCTTTCGTCCTGGTACAGAATAATGGTTTTCTATAGCATTCCAGGGACACCGGGACCTCAGCGAGATATCGGCAGCTCGAGGATGTTTAGCTTCCGACCTCAATTCTTGCTTGATCTGGTAGCTTTTGACTGTTTTCTATTTCGGTATAGCCAACTTCTGCTCTCCCACTCTTTTGCTTTCTTGCTTTCACCTTTGGCAAATTGAAATCTCTACAACTAAAACTCTCACATATATTTCAAGTATATTTCAAATTAGTTAAATTAGTTACTCATGTTCTCACTCACACCACTTTCAGTGCAGACTTGGCCGATTCTTCATTCTAGCAGATAATCATTGGTAATGATGCACTGTCACCTGGGCGATCAGCTTGTTGCTCCATCCCTAGCTGCTTTTGCAAGCTCTGCTTCCAATCAATGAACGCCTCGAAGTCTGCTTTGGAATTCCACTCTCCCTTGAGTTTAATTGGGATGTTCAAATATCGGAAGTATCTCTCGTCCCATATGTCTGTTACGACCTGCATAGTGCGAAAGTATAGACCATGCCTCCATAATGTGCTCGGAAGTTCAAGAAGGTCCTGGTGATTTAGCGGACTATCGAATACATAAAGACCGCGTTTCGGAAACTCTTTGTTCTCGGATATTCCATCAACCATGACACATTTCCATCGCTCCTCACGGACGAGAGGCGGTAGCCTGGGCCACATCTGGATTTCATCACCTCTGTACACGATGTTTTGTTTGCTTTGAAGATGTGAGAAGGCAATGTATGGGTCGCGCGGCTGTCTTTGTCCAATTCTGTGATTTTTATAGATGGATGATACCAAGTTGATCAGATACGGCGACTTATCATGGCGAAATCCAACGCGCAGCTCATTAGATCTAGTCACCAACAAGTGGTTGGGTATAGCTCCATCTCTCTTATCGAAGCCACTGGAAATGCACAGCATAGAGACCGCTGCCGTCAAATTGTCCATAATCGACTGATTCAGTATGCGACAAAGCAGAGCCTCAATCGCTGCCGTAGAGACGATTGGATTTTGATGCATCTCAAGATTTTGGAGGGATTCCATTCTTAGAAGAAGCTTCTGCAAAGCTCCTTCCGAGATGCAAAGACATGTGAGTTGACGAGTAGGCTCCCACTTGTGAGACACAAACATGTGAACTGCGATTCTAACATAGAAAACTTCATCATGTTGAGATCCATCCCGAGGTAATCGAGCCTCTGTCGTCCAAATATTCTCCAAAATACCCAGGGTCTCCGCACTAACTCTCCATGAGCTGGAAAGACATTTCAACATGTCTTGAAGCCAGGTCTGAGCCTCCTCAATTGATGCAAAGGACAGCAAAAAGTCGTCAACGTCACTCTCTAGGAGTTGAAGTGCGAGGTAGTGGGACTCAAGAATGGACGCATCCCGAATAGCTCCTTCTGGACAACTAATGTTGAGATAGTCCAGATTATGGTGTACACTGGTCATTGAAGCTGAAACCGTTGGTGTTGGTGTACCTTGAGCATGAATCAACCAACTCGAGATACTTCGTGCCCGGGAGATGGTTGAAAATACGTTCGTATCGCCGGCCGTGATATCGCCCGTAGATAAGGTGTTCAGTTCAGCTAATATTGCGGGTCGGTAAATATCGCGAGCCCAATCAAATATATAGTCAATGATCAGAAGGAGTTGCAAGGCCCCATCTTGGTAGCGAATGTTTCCACTCCACAAATCAACAACAGGCTAAGAGGTCTCAGTCCAGTGTGAACCTTCTTCTTGTGACTGATGACAATTAACTCACGTATCTCGTTGATGTATTCTCGGATTCAATCACAAAGGCCGCAGATAAATCCCAAATTTCACCCCGCCATGCTAAGAACCAGACAAGTGGCCCTGATTCCCATTGAGTTTCTTCTCCCGTCGCTAATTTAAGGTCAAGTTGCACATTTAGGAGGCGCCTAATCACAAACGCTGTCTGCATGTTGACCTCCGCTCGATCCGCTCCTTTACTTGACTTTGCTTCAATGATCAGAAATGGGTAAAGCAACGGCTTACCTTCTGGCTGAAATGGACTGACTTCTATGGTTTCACGTAGCGACAGACTAGATGTAGTCGTGGCACCGCGCTTGTCATCTGAGTCCAGAAGCAGCTTGAAGTTATCAGTTTGCTTTAATCCATAAACTCGGTCTGGCTTTTCATAATGTTTCCTCTTTTCGGGCTGTGAAGTCACAGGTAAAGGGGGATCATGCCGGATTTTCTCTTCTGCTCGATCAGAGAAGAGCATATTGATACCGCTATCATACCTGGTGCTAGATAAACGACTATACAGTAAGTGGAATTGGGAAGACTTTTTACTTACTGGTTTTGACCCCAGGTAGGTGGACATCGGCATGGCTTACGCTTCTGGCGTCGGGTTTGGAGCGACTCCACCAGCATGAGGTCACCGCCAGTTGCAGCGGGTATCTCTGACTCCCACAATCTGTTACGACATTTAGGGCTAAAGTTTATAAGCAAGGATCTTGTTAGCAAAGCATTATTCAAAACCGATCTTTTTTGCATTTTCTCACCAAGCAACCTCGACCGAGAATCGATGCATTATCTCGTTCTCGACAGCGAACCTCCAGCTACTTTCATTTTTTCGTTCTTCCCAAGCGTAGTCTGCCAGTTTACGCAGGCGGTCAGCGCGGCGTCTCACTAAATTTCTCCAGGGCTTCTCGATAGAGTCAATTGAGATACTCTCAACGAAATTATCGTATGTCCGACGGCCGAGCTTGTGGACATCCGCGAAAAGTCGCTCGTGAGTTTGTGGCCACCGAGCTCGCTCCACCGGACCGAGAAACTCTATTCCCAGCTCATCCGCCCACCTCAAGCGGAGGTTATATTCATTAGGGCTCATTGTTGCCTTCGGAGTCGATTACTCTTGTTTGTTTGAATGTGGTGGTAGTGTTATGATGACGGGAGGAACCACGATACCCCGCACTGAAATATGCCTAATGACCGAATTGGCCTTGAAACCAAGGCAGCAAGTCATTTAATCTCACGCGAGACAGCCAAAAGTCCCAAGACACTAGTGGGACTCTTGTCGGGTCCAGACTAGACTGGCTTACAGGTGATCTAGGGTCTCTGAAACTAATAAGCTTATCTACCTAGATCTAGGCCTAGGTAGATAGAAATAGTCATATCTATCTCATATATGAAATAGAATATAGATTTACTAAAAAAAACTAGAGTTATAGTAGTTTTTAGATTTTAGAAGATGGTGGTTAGGATAGTGAAGGTAAAATACATATATCTCTCCGCTACCTTTCAGCCTAAGCTTAGGGGGCACCCTTACTCCCTTATATCAGCCTATTTTAACTTCTATAATAGGTAATATATAATAT
>NW_022984005.1:0-31258 GCF_010724455.1 Aspergillus lentulus | reverse complement strand
AAAAAAAAAAAAAAAAAAAAAAAAAAAAAAAAAAAAAAAAAAAATTACTGCTGCTCTTCTTCTCACTCAAATTCTTCCCAACAGGCAAGCCTGGCATGAGTCGTGACGATCTTTTCAAGGTGAATGCTGGTATCGTCCGCGACTTGGTGACGGGAATCGCACAGTACTGCCCCAAGGCGTTTGTACTTATCATCTCAAATCCTGTAAACTCCACCGTCCCAATCGCCGCTGAGGTGCTCAAGAAACAGGGTGTCTTCGACCCCAAGCGCCTCTTTGGAGTCACCACTCTGGATGTTGTCCGTGCAGAGACCTTCACTCAAGAATATTCCGGACAGAAGGATCCATCCAAGGTTCAAATTCCTGTTGTTGGCGGGCACTCTGGCGAGACCATCGTTCCCCTCTTTAGCAAGGCTTCCCCTGCCCTGGATATTCCTGCAGACAAGTATGACGCTCTTGTGAACCGTGAGTGTCTGCACTATATCTACAGCTATTTGCAACTGGCGACTGACTCGTCCGTAGGTGTCCAGTTCGGCGGAGATGAGGTAGTCAAGGCTAAAGACGGCGCTGGCTCCGCCACTTTGTCCATGGCTTATGCTGGCTTCAGGTCTGCCACTTTCTCCGCTTGAATCCGCCTCCCTGCTAATTCGAGGTAGATTTGCCGAAAGGGTTATCAGGGCTTCGCAGGGCCAGTCAGGCATTGTCGAACCCACTTACATTTACTTGCGAGGTGTCACTGGTGGTGAGGATATCGCCAACGAGACCGGTGTTGAATTCTTCTCGACCCTTGTCGAACTCGGAGTAAGTGTTTCCACGTCTTCAGCACAGACCATTCTCATATAGTATATGCTAATGCAAAAAAAGCGGAATGGTGCGGAGAAAGCCATCAACATTCTCCAGGGCGTCACCGAGCAGGAAAAGAAGCTCCTCGAGGCTTGCACCAAGGGCCTTAAGGGCAACATCGAAAAGGGCATCGAATTCGTCAAGAATACCCCACCAAAGTAAACGCGCCTATCCCTGTCAAACAAGCCTACCCCCATTGGCCAGCCGCCCTGTTTTCTTCCCTGAAGAGCACTTGTCGGTGGCATTTTCCCCTCCCCGAAGAGCTCACCAGAATTGAAAATGACGTCGCTAATCAAAGCTATCCCGGAAAGATAGGCTTTAAATTACAAGGTTGATGAAGACTGATGGAGGAGGTCGCCGTGGGGTTGATCATTAGGTTCTTGAAATGCAGGGCCCTAGAGACATGCATGCAGAAACGAATAAATCCTTCTTTTCTTTTTTTTTTTTTTTTCGCTTTTAGTGTGAGCCCTGTTGCAGTGTAAAGGAGATAATTGAGCCTGCCATCGGGACGAGAGACAAGAGGATTCTTTGTTGTTATTTCATACTGGTGCCTTCTAGGCAAATTCACCGTCCCAAGCGTTCAGGGCCTTGGCTGTACCGTTTTGATTTGGAACGTCGCCCCAGGAAGCTCAGACGTTTCAGCTTGTACAGTGGTGGCAATGCCCATGTTCGATAAAGCACCACGAATGACGCCGCATGGAAACCAGAGAAACTGGGGTCATGTCCAAATGTCAGAATGACGATGAAGGTAGGGATGTGGGGTCTTGCCCACCGCTTGTGCCATAGCAGTCGCCTCGCTTCGAGAAGCCGTACTCATTCTTGCAAATGGTCGAAACGAGTTATCTGTGAGGACGTAGACACCCTGAGAGATAGGATATACCACTGTCAGCTTCTATCCGTGAAGACCCTGAAGACTCAAGCGCATAAACTAAAGTCGCTTCTGTGTACTGACCCGATGATTCGTTTTCAAATTATCCACTTGCTTCCGGAAAAGAATGGTCCACAGATCCTTGCACAAAAACTTGATAACATCGAGATTGTCTGTGAAACGAGGGCGATCGCGAGAAAATCTGCCCGGTGAGAAGATGCGAGAGGGATATGTCAGCTGCATTTGCGTTCAGTCAAGTCCCGTTCAGGGAGATCGCCTCTGCCTTAGGTTCATCCAAACACATGTTCCATCCCTCAAGTACTGGACAGAATGTGTCGCTGGCTTACCGTTCCGCAAGTCCTTGACCAACTCGGTAGCCTATAGACTCTAGTCGAAAGAAAGTCGACTCCCTGATTTCGTCATCATCTAAAGCTTTGTCATTGAGTGCCAATTCCCTTGCTAAGCGTTCAGCCGTGGGAACGAGCTCTATCAGAAGAAAGTCTAGGCATGAGGTACTCAGGAAGCGAGCATGAGGATCAGAGGTATTGATAGATGAGACAGATGCATCAAACGACATCTCGATGAGTCCGTGTGGAAATTGTCTGAGAGATATGCAATACGTTATTCCCAATTTGAAAATTGTAGGATAACGCTAAACCTCAGCTCAGATAAACTTCGTTTTCCATGGTATCCGTGATCATCAGTATTTGCGGAGGTGGACTCGGAACTCCGCAACGTGCTTTGGGCCTTTTGATAAGGTAAATGCTTGGACTTCAGATCCGTCCTTCACATACACTTCCCTAACTTCTGCCGCCCGATTTCTGTAATTACAACCACTCTCAAATAACTCAAGAACTATCAACTTCATCCTACTACACTGACAAATTCAACTTATTATAAATTTCTAATGGTGAAATCTACACGCAGATTGGATCATCTGTAACACCTGTAACATCTGCATTTCAATGAACATGTTCAGAGCCATGAGGGCGTTTAATGCATGCGGGAGACGAGCCAAATTTAATAGTAGTGAGATGTTGTTACCTCACCAACTAACATGGTTTATTGGACCATGTCTAATGTTGCTCCTCCTCATCGAAACTCGCCCAACGTGCCCATGCCCAGCAGTAACGCCTGAACCCAATTGCGCCATGCCCCCATGCAAATATGTCTCGCTAGATGTCATCACGCATCAAAACCACCAATATGTCTAGGGGACTCCGAATTAATCTGGTTCGTAAAGGAGAAATTTCCTCCGTTTACAAGGCCGCTGCTAAACGAGTTACGAAATGCTGGTCGAGCATAAGCCCGATGGGGAGCATTTGATGCCAGTCGCTTAGCTGGTCTGACTGGAGAAAGATCGCCATCATCATCACTACCAGTCAGATCGATCACTTGGGCTGCCGGGCGTTTGTTAGTGGACAGACGAACTGCAGATGATGTCGCTGACGGCTCCCGGGATTGAGCCGGTGTCCTCTCTAGGGAGAGGCCAGATGCTGAGAGTGACTCCTGCTTCACATGCACAATTCCAGGTTCTTTAATCTCGATCAGCTCGTCCTCGTCCTCTGTCGCCGGAGTGACACCCCCAGCGCCTTTGAACTCGTCTTCCTTTGGACTCGACCACTTCCCGTCCGGTTCAATAATGACCTGTTCCACATCCGGCGATGTGGAATGAAGTATATCATCAACATATCTTCACAGTTAGTGTATTTTACGTGACAGTTGCGAATTCGCGCAGCTTACTGATCAACTTGCAATGATTCATAGCTGGTGGCCTTGGAACAAACCGGACACGACCATGTAGGTGCTTGTTCCTGCAACTGTAAGAACGACGATGCATCAAAACACTGGTTATGCGTGCAGACGACAGTGCGACAGGGGACCTCGATCCGCAGCGTGGAAAGAGGACATTTCAAGGACATGACAGTGGAGGTGGCAACGATGTCAGAATCCTCCGCTCTATTCTTCACTGCAAACCATTAGAGGAATTCGATGCATGAGAAAGATAGACGGGTACATACTTTCTCGTAATACTTGCTCTTTTGTGATCGTTTTCCTCCTCTTCAATTCCAAGACAAGGTCATCAATTGGATGGCGCTGGACTAGGTTCACAAGAACGAAAAATCTCTACAAGATAGTCAGGAAGAATACATAATTGGGATTGACATGATGGAATGAGCTGAGCATGGGTGGGCCTGAAAGGGACAGCTTGCCTTTTGCGTAAGCGCATAAGTCATAACGATATGATTGGGATACCCGGGCTTTTTGCGGATATAATTCGTCACATCCGCGGGCCTTGTTGTACCAGGCTTATTCTTGAGGCCTTTCAGATTAGCCTTGACTTCGTCCAAATTCGCTTTGAGCTCGACTTGGTGAGGGAAAGCAATATCGGACTTGGTGTATTGATTGAGGCCACTGTCCGCTGCGCAATAAACCATTACCCGAAGATTGGGATCAGCTTGCAATCTTGAAGCTACAGTTGGGGTGAGGACGACTTTCAGCTCGACATTGTCTCTGGTTTGCTCGCGTACTTAAGAAGTTAGACTTGACTGGTGGTTGATCTCAGCTGATAGGGGCAATGCTCACTTTTGCATTCTACAGTAGGAGTAAGCTGCTCCAAGATTGTGTAGAACGGGCTGTCTTTGAAAGTAATGCGGCCTGAAAACACATGAGCAACGATCATAGAGAAATGAAGCGTGCACAGGTTACCAGGTGTGAATCCATGCGATGACATCGGTATGGTCAAAGGCGTTGGTCTATGCTGTGTTTGTATTGACTGGGTAATAGGTGATGCGTGATATGGTTGACTTGGGAGATGTTGTGTTGTTGATGGCCCAGGCATCGCGCGATGCGCTGTAGCATAAATGAATCTCCTCAGACTATCATAACGCTCAGTATGTCCTCCTTGGTTGAGTCGCTCAATATCTAGATAATTCAGTCAACAGAGTTCTAGGCAGTCTCAGTGTTCTTGACGCCAATTGAAATGAAAGCAAAATAGCAAATAAAGGGAGAACGAACAGTCTATTATCCGGAGTTGTAGCGAAGCTTTAACACCAGAAACAGCGAGCCCCTCACTCCTCAAGATATCTTTAAGCTGTGCATTCGTGAGTGTCTTTATCAAAGCAACAACGCTCTGGAGCTCAGACGACTGAACGGCAGAGGCCATGATTCCGAGCTGATATGACGAGTGCGGATGGCAGGGTATAAATTAACTCAAGAAATGTGGTTAGAGGCGAATGCGCTTAGATTGCCAGCTCTATTGACAAACATTTCAACTCTTATCTTATTGACAATTTCGATTCTCGGCAGGGAGATCAGTTGAGTAGTAGAAGAACAAAAAAATGGCAAGAAAACGAAAAACAAAAGGAAACTGTATACATTTGTGACCGAAACTCCTGTCGCATCTGAGGTGCGACAGAGCGAATACCCTGTTAAGGTTTCCGAAGTGATGACATAAGATGGCCCAGAACGAGACTAGAGTGAAGTTCGGCAAAAAATATCTTGTACCTATATCGCGACTTCAATTTACCCCCCAATTGTTCACCACCTTTTTGATACCCACATCTCCGATCGTTTTCTCACAACTGCTAAAGTTCTGACAAGTTTACTCGAAACAAACAGCATGGCAAAGAGTGTTCGAGCCAGTGTTTCCAAGCGCAACAGGGCCAAACTCCGCGCCACAGTCTTTGGCCCTGCTGCTGATGCGCGGACAGAGAGGCTCTCTGCAAAGTTGAAAGAGCTGGCTTCTCAGCCGATTATCAGAGAACACAAAACTTCAAGTATGGAATTGGATTTTACAGGAGCTGGTTCGTTGCTCCCACAATCAGTACTCAATATAGTTCAACTGCATGTTCTTTTTCCAGCTAACAGTCTCATTCCACTGTACAGGTAGCCAAGTCAAATCTACAGACAGCAAACAATCAGTAATAAAAGAAGGTTGGGCCTCTCCTTCTCCTTTACCTCATCCCCAGCCGACCAAATCTTCGCGAAGAAAGCACATTGCTGATATTGGTTTCCTTCTAGACATGGACGTCGACACAATGTCTGTTAAGCATACTCAAAGTCGCTCTAAGAAGTCAGGACGTGTTCAAAAACGCAAGAAGCCCCGTTCCTCCATTGTCTTCCAATCACATCCTTCGAAAACAAAGAAGGGATCTCAAAGGAAGTGATTAATAAATCTCGGAAGCGGACGAATGACATCTGCAAAGCGGCGTTGGGAGTTTTAGCTTGCAAAAGGTACTTGCATTTTTCAAGCTCCACTGTGTCAAACATGTGGGAGGGTTATGGTACAAAACTATCAAGCACAAACATTCCTGGGCGATAACCCCAGATTGGGACTTTTGAGTTTGCATACAGAGGTACTAGAAGGAACAGATGCCTTATATCAAACCATCAAGGATTAATATTTTTGGGTTAAGGCCATTCGTTACTACTATTATGACTATCAAGTTTCCACTTATCTGTGTTAATGGTGCATACACTGGGTTTCTTCATGGCAAGATAGTGTGCTTAATGCATGCATATAGCTCTTTTAAAGTCATATAATTTAGCAACCTGGTATTGTTACTATTACACAGCTGGACCGTTGGCTATACACAATCTGCTAACCCCATATGGGAGGCGGTGCTCCAGGGGTGTGGTTCACCCCCCTGACATCCCTAAGATAAGTGGTATAGAATCTCCAATAATGTGATTATATACAAAATAACCTTTTAAATTAAGCTCCATATTTTAGATTGAAACCAATTGCTTTGCAAATGGCTCAATAGTATGTTCTGCTCTTATCGCCCGCGGTGACCAACTTCAATTAAATGCGTGTGGATGTTGACTTTGACAAGCCTGAATTTGATAACCTCCCCGAATCGCAGCTTTCGTCCGTCCCTACACCAACAAACTCAATATCACCTCCGACAATCTGGCTTTCAAATTCGTTCCTCTGGCTTTAAATGCGTGACAAAAAAAAGCCCTTAGCTAATATGCTGGAGTCCTATCATAAAGTGAGAACTGTAATCAGAAAGTAGGATACATTGACGTTGCGGAGGTTGCGGAGGTGGTCAATATTCTGCCGCTTGAATGCCGTACTTGGTTAGCATGTTGTCCATAATTTTAGACAGTCCCTCCTTTGACAGGCTTCGGAGACTTCACACAATCTGGCAGCTTATGAGAGCTCCATAATCTCAAGCAAGTCGCGATTGATATGCGACAGGTTTCAATACTCTAGTGCTCCCTGGCGCTCGGGTCAAAGATATCGAAGCCTCAAGATGGCTCTCAAATGGGAGCATCGGGCAATTCTAATCGCCAATATACTCATTGTTGTAGCCATTTCAATATTTTCATCCGGATTTTTCCCCTACAAGTCTTTACTTCCAGGACTGGCCACATTTGATGAGACCAATATTGACACTGTGGCACCAAAAGTCTTTGATAGAGTGATTTTCATGGTGATTGATGCTTTGCGCAGGTACGACTAATTGTATCTAAATGCTCAATTCTGTATCCCTAGCTGAGCCTTAATGCTAGTGATTTCGTTTATTCGAAGAATTCCGGATTCTCTTTCACCCAAAGGTCAACCAGAAGCCACATAATGATTTTACCACGGAATCTGCTGCTGACTTGAGGCATTTCGAGCTCAACAGCCTAATCCGTTCTGGAGCGGCGCTACCTTTCACGGCCCATGCCAGCTCTCCAACGGTCACAATGCCACGGCTCAAGGCCATGACAACTGGCTCCGTGCCGTCCTTCTTGGACGTGATATTGAACATCGCAGAATCTGATACCTCTTCTACCCTCGCATATCAAGATACATGGCTAGCGCAGATAAAGGCGCAGGGAGGTCAGCTTGTCATGTACGGGGATGACACTTGGATCAAGCTATTTCCCGGAATCTTTGATAGGTCGGATGGGACTACGAGTTTCTTTGTATCGGTCAGTCATAACCAATGAGCGAGCAGAAGAAACACAAACGGGTCAAATAATTAATAGACACCTACAGGATTTCACTGAAGTAGATCACAATGTTACTCGCCATGTCCCGCGGGAGCTATCAGAGCGCGATTGGTCGGCCTTCATAATGCACTTTTTGGGATTGGACCATATTGGTCACAAAGCTGGCCCTAAGAGGTGAGACATTCGACTTTCACTTCGTTTTCCGAGTTGTGTCCTAATATCGCAGTCGACATATGATGACAAAGCAACGAGAGATGGACTCGATCGTTGCTCTGATTTATGCCGCAATGGAGGAACAGGAATATCTTCAATCGACCCTGTTTGTTCTGTGCGGAGATCATGGCATGAACGATGCCGGGAATCATGGTGGCTCGTCACCAGGAGAAACCTCGCCCGCCTTGCTTTTCATTTCACCGAAGTTTCAGACTAAAAGACGCCCCGAAGACAGTCCGGTTGAAGCATTTAGCGACTTGCAATACTATCGGACTGTCGAGCAGATGGACATCACGCCGACTCTGGCAGGGCTCTTGGGTTTACCTATTCCGCTGAATAGTCTCGGCATTTTCATACCAGAGTTTCTAATGATGTGGAATAATGGTAATGTCGTCAATTCCTTTCGTCGTAACGTATTCCAAACTGACATGTTGCCTCTTGGCTCTAGATGCTCACAGAATTGATATCCTGCTTCGAAACGCCAAGCAGATGCTTAACGCAATGAAGGGGACCTTTCCCGATCTAGATCTTGAAGCAACTACCCCTCCTCACGGCTGCGACAAGCAGTTGCCAACAGGTCCTGCCAAAGTTCAGTGTGCCTGGTTTCAAGCACTACAATTGGTCCACGGACTGGGGCGTAATAGAACAAATCTGCCAGATGTCGAATCGGCTCTGCTCAAGGTTCTAAGATCTGCCCAGGAAGTGATGAGCAGCACTGCCAGTAAATACAATACAACAAGACTTTATTTGGGCTTGTTCGTCGCGGCTCTTGCCGTCTTACTCTCCTTTTTTTCAGCATATGGATTGGTCCGGAAGTCCAGCGATGCTGTGACGTTTCTCATGTTGAGCATCATAAGCTACAGTGGTATGATGTTTGCCAGCAGCTACGTGGAGGAAGAGCAACAATTCTGGTATTGGGTCATCACGGCATGGGCTGTCTATTTGCACATAAAATCACTCCGCCCATGGTATGGCTCGAAAGATGCTCAGTTCTCGTTCTCACCAATTGCAAGATGTATGACAGTTGGGCTGGCCATCTCTTATCGGATTCTCAGACGCTGGAATCAAACAGGCCAAAAATTTGCTGCTGAGCCAGATATTGCGCGAAATTTGTTTCCTCGGCATCAGAACATCTTGTGGGCCTTGATTATACTGACTTACTTTGATACATGCATACGCCTTTGCCTCAATTCGCCCCCGAGTAATATCTGGCGTTCTGCAGCTATACTGACGACAATAGCGGCCTTCTTTTTCAAGCTGGTTTTCGTGGCGTCCGACTCACCCGAGCTTCTTGACGAGTCCCTCCTGTCGCCCATACAGAAAAGCCTTGAAGAGATGCCACTGATTCTACCCGCAAGGCTCGTCTTCTGTGGAATTGCCCTACTAGTAGTGACATCGTTCTGTATGATGAATGCCACGCAGAAACGATCTTCTTTAACAGGAGGCGAGTGTTGACTAATTACTGCCGCGTGGGGTTTTACTGACAAACATTAGTGATTCCGCTGGGCACTATATTTCATGAAAGCCTGACCCTCTTCTTGATAACGCAGTCAAAAGCGGTTAATATCCCGGTCTTTTTGATGTTTCGACTACAGGCTATAATTCTTGATTCTCTGAAAATGAGCGCTACTGAAGTGACCATTACGTCCTTGCTTTCACAGAATATGACCTTTTTTGCATTTGGAGGTTCGAATGCAATATCTTCTGTCGATCTTTCCAACGCATACAACGGGATTGGCAGTTATAGTGTTGTGTTGGTGGGAGTCTTGACATTCATAAGCAATTGGGCTGGGCCCATATGGTGGGCATCCGCTGCTCGACTTCTCTACTCAAATCCAACCTTTGCGGAGAGATACGGTCATAGAACCCTCCTAACCTTCCATGCTGCAATGTCTTTGATGTCCGTCATGGCGGCTTGTACAATGTTACGGACACATCTTTTCATCTGGACAGTCTTCTCACCAAAATATCTCTATACATTGGCGTGGACTATTCTCAACCATCTATTTATCAATTTACCGGCTACAGCGAACATGTCGCAAGTTTTGAACTGGCAATAATGCGTTTCATTCAGTTGCTTGTCGTTAACCGAGTTGCTATGAGGATACAAATTGGGCATACTTTATTCTTAACTGATACATTCCGAATTTGGATGGTCCGCAAGTACTTGAATGATATCTGGCTCTAAGCAGCCAGCATGATCACAGGACCCCATTGAAAAGATCATCGATGGCGTTCTTCTTCCTCTTTTTCTGGCCCGAAGGTTTCACAGCGACAGTGGCAGTTTCTCTTGCTTCCTTCTGGTGCCTATTCGGTTCTTCTAAACCATCTTGCTTGTCAGACTGAGAGCCTGGAACAGGGATAAAAGACTCGCTCAGCCGAGAAACAACTTCTCCCACATCCTCCTGTTGCAAATTCTTAAGGCAAGTCGACGGCCGAAAAGCCATTTTATTTCGATGGAAGGAGTTCATCTCCATATCTATTCCTGTCGCTTTAGTTAAACGAGCAAGCGCAGCTACTAGCACTGTGCCTATTGTAGAAAACTGGCCGTCGGCTATGACTGTCGAGAATGCTCTGATACATGTTTAGTCATTGAAAAATAATCAAGGTATCAGAAAGCAATGGCAGCGTGATAGACCTTGATAGCGTGACTTACAGGTAACATTGTGGAATGACATGCAAAGCCAGGTGCTCTTTATATAGGCGAACAGTATGGAAGGCATCGGTCTCCAATGACTTAGCGAGTTTCAGAGTGATGCGTTTCAAGATAGACAACCATTTCCACCATTTCGTGTTTCCGTGCTGATTCTTATTTCGGTGGAAAACTAAATGAAGCAGTGAATGTAAAGCTATGATTTCTTTGACATCCATTCCTTCTTTAGAGTACTCTGATGGCAACGAGAGGCTCATGAATCTTGAAGAATAATGCTAACTAGAAAGCTCTTGTGCGGAACATACTATGACCGGCTTTTCAAATCCATTGCATGAGGGCTTCTCATTAGGAACGAGACGATGCCGGGAACGGGCGTGATGCAGGTAAAGAACCAAATGGAGAGGATGAAAGCAAGCAAGTAGTAAAGAAAGAGAAAAGAAATACAAGATGAAAAAAAGGAGAGAGAGAGAAAAGTATCAAGAAAATAGAATAATGATGAAGAGAATCTACGCCATGGTTTCGATACCCTTTGTAGACCAGCTTAGTATTTTATTTTCTAAAAGTGAACTCAACCTGCTAGCTAGATAAGGAATAGTACTTCACCCACACCCGGAAAATCATGCTCTCATCACGAAGTTGATCGACGACATCGAGCAACCAACGCATACGGTTTGCAGAAAATTAATGCCGTTCATGCAAGCAACTAAATGCGATCAGGTAGGCTATTTGTCCTTTCAGATGGAGACAGTCTACAAATGAAGACAAATCAAGAAAAAGGGCAAGTCATGAATTGATCACTTTAATCTCTCCTAGAGATGGAGAAAAGAAAAGGGAATTAAAGGAGCAGACATAATTTTGATCATTATTTCAGAATAGACACCTGGAGGAAAGACACCTAAATCTCACAGAGATGGGCTTCCAAATGGAGATGAACCCAACATTGGACTCGAACTGAGACCCCATATTGCGTGCCAACCAGGGCATTGAATGGTTCTCTCCTGTGAATCAGACAAGTCGGTCATCTCATTCTCCGAGTGTCTGCCGTACTCGGCACAAGAAGTTAGTGGGGTAAGACGAGTTCATGAAGGGTCCTGCATCGCCAGCGAGGTCAAGTCCCAATCGACACTTTTTTCGCAAGTATTGTCTCGCGATTTCAATCAATTATTTTCCTGGACTTCAGGGCCCAGAGGCACGCTCGAAGAACGGTTGCTTTCTGGGGCGATATTTGCACTAGGATGTTCTTGGACCACGCGCAGAGATCGTCGGATCGTACCATATGGTTGATGTAGGATAAGTGCAGGGAGCACTTCTCAGGCCATCATTGACACCGAAGGGATGTGAAGCAACTGTCTGGACATATACGATCTCTCGTTCAGCAGCGGTAGTCCCACGATCGAATTGTGAACGGCGTCGACGTTGTTCGTCCCTATATTGCTGTCCGACACGTGGTGCGAACAATCCTGGTGAGATGATTTGTTAGCAAACCGTCATATTGTCCTAGAGATATATGAACTTACCAATATGTTCAGCATTTTCGATGCTGCGACGCATTTTCGAAGGATTGTCTGGTCCGGGAAAACGATCTTCTGTGCCAGCAAGAGGCCCAGTGCCGGTGTGGAAAATCTACACTCTCTATTAGTTTTCGCGTTATCTAGCTTCATGTTGATTATGCCGCGCTAACCTTTGGACGGAACGATGGATGTTCCAACATGACCGAACTATTTCGGAATTTCTGTATAAGGCAATCTTTGCCCTGAATCGCTGTATTCAGGAGTCAGAATACCCAACCTCGTTGTTCAACAGGTGGCACGTACTAGCATACGAAACTTCCGCGACTTTGTCACTGTTAAAGCAGTTCCTAATTGATGGTCAGCGTATGTTAACAGAGAGGGTAGAGGGGTCTCGTACCAGGAACGCCCGGCTCGCGTTTTGACAAACTATTGTTTATTCAGTAAAATGGGTGGCTAGAAGGCGACGGGGGAGAGGGAGGGGAGAAGTCCTGACATCGATTATATCAATCGGCTGGCAATTTGTTAGACATTTTTTAAGGGATAGGGGCCAAACTGTTCCATATGACTTACGTCTTCGAAATTGATAAAAGCATATCCGACGCTGGGAATAATGTGAGTATGATCAAGAAGCTGTGCATGGGTAAAGTAATTGACTCACTTGCAGTTGTTCGCAAAGTCTAGAAGGCTGGAAGTTAGCTTCATCTTGAAATCAAACCAAGAGTGCTCCTTCTTACCAATACGCAAATACATGAAGTCATACTTCCCGTGGCTGGTCTCGTCAACGATCGCCTTGAGCATAGTCTAAGCATGTTAGCTGCCATGCCGCTCCGTTGACAAGCGTTGGACTTACTTGATCAATTTTATTCGGGATATTGCGGAGCATGATCTGAAAATTTAGCAGGTCAGTCCCTGGACGATGGCAGCATGACCAGTCATACATACAGTTGTTCTGACATCTAAGCCAAGGCGAATTCTTTCGATATCAACGGCATTTTGGCTAATGACACGGGCATCAGGATAACGACTGATCTCGCGCCGAGGCGAGTGCAAGTTTTTCTCTCCTGCCCTGGACATCCAATCCATAAGACCGGCGTGCTCTCCTGAAGGCACAGTGGAGCGGCCAGTGGGGCTAAGCTCCATATAAGGCGTTCTGAACGGGCGTGTTGGGGCAGAGGGTGAGCTTCTGTGGTATGAAGTACCATAGCGTGAGCCTCCGTCCTTCACTGGAGATGGGCTCGGCAGAACATTGAATGGCCTGTCTTCGGTGACGTCGGGCTTGAACAGAGCAATCTCCAGAATACAATCCTTTGTCAAATGATGTATCAGTATTCTCAGACATGCAACTAAGCTGACCGTGGGGAAATCGTAATGTGAAAAGCAACTTGATACGAAATGTTTCACTTACATCAACTGTGGTGCCATTCAGTGTCACCATTGCATTATCAGCATCACGCGTGTTATGAAACTCGAGGTGGAACTCGCTGACATTGTCCTGTCCCCTGGGAAGTAGATCGAATGCCTTGAGGTCCCCAAACGTCGTTGCAAGTGCTTGGAGGGAGCGCGCTACAGTATGCGAATTGAAAGTGGGGTTTCGGCTGTCGTAGTACACAGATACAAGCAAATGCCCTTCATAATCTGATGTCTGTTGGAGAAGAGATGGTTCGGAATGCTGCACATATTCCTTCGCAGTAAGTGGAAAAACACGCCATTCAGGTCGAAGAAGGCGAACCTTCTCGATTGCCTTTTTCGCCTCACGACTGTCTGCAAATGCAACATACACTTTGCCCAAGGAGCTGAGTTCATTAAGGACTGGTCCTCTGAGAGTTGCAAACTCGCGACGCTTTTGCAGAGTTAGCATTCTACTACATGAGCAGCTAATTCGAAAACTTACATTGAAGAAGCCAGCCAAAGACATGAAGTTAAGACTGGCCGGAACATTTTCAATAACAAATGCGCGGCTACGTCTGTCGTCGTCAAAATGTCCGGCGGAAATGCCAGTTGGGCAGCCTTTTTGAGCGATTGGAGCACGGCCAATAGGCCCATAATTCGGTAGGCCCTGCTCATATACTCCCCCCGGTCCGTTTCTGGCTCCGCGGAATTCAACATTAGCTTGAGCGTTCAAGGAGCCGATATTCGAACGGCCGCGAAGTTGGATATCACTGGCAGTACTGCCGGCTATTCCAATAGGGGTGAAGCTTGCTGCGGTTGGGGACAGCTGCACGCGATTAGATGTGTTTAGCGGCACCAGAAATGGATCGGCTGGGTGCCTAAGCAGTGTTAACAGAGAAGTATATTCGTCTCATAGTGCACTTACACTGTGTACAGCCTGCGGAATCCGGCGTCGCCGAGGGAGGTAGCAACACTGGTTTCAGGACGCCCTTTAGATCGTACATCCTCGGGTGAGAAGGATGTAAGCTTGGTATCGGGGGATCCATTGGGCGAGATTCCATCGTTCGTCGAACAGGGACTGCTCAACCCACGAGAGGAGTTGTTGGCCCTCATTACAAGAGAACGAACTGGCGTCTTGTCAGGGAACAATATCAAGCTACTGAGCCTTCAGCAATAGTATGACTGCCGTTTCTGAAGTCAATAAGCAATTTGCGAAGTGTATTAAAGATATTTGCAATTGCACCTCAAGAAGGGAAGGGGTAGGAATCGAAAGAAGTGGCACTTGTCTCAAACATTAGAAGAGCATGGGGAAAAGGCCTGACTTTGCAAGTTTTGAAGAGGAAATGATACAGAACAAGATAAAACTGTTGACAGGGACAGCATGAGAAGATGAGAGCAACGCCCCAGCGACATCAACGGGGCTACTATGTATACAATTTGTCATCGCACATGAGTGATATAATAACAATCAACAGGGTAAACAAGCCCTAAATATATCAATTTCTAAAAGAAAAATGAATATCATATATTGTCTTCTCAGGCCTTACCATTTATGACAGAAATGCTGTTAATGTCAAAGCACCTTTTTAAAGGCGATAGTTTGAGCAGGTTAATAGCTTCAAGAGAAACACAAATATTGCATGATCTGCATCATGTTTAGGGTGTATAAGAAATGATAGCGCCTAGAAAAAGAGTAAGTAAAAGGGGTGGTCATGTTGGAGCCTACTTATTACTCTTATAGAAAGTAATTCTGACTAGTATTTCATGGTATATTAACCCAACCCAACTAATGAAGCTAGTTAGTTATATGTAGGACTATATATCTTTTCAAAGACACCTACTTGGCCATACATGATGCTGGTGCACTTGCCCAAGGCAGGCTGGTTTTCATTTTCTTTCTTTGATGCTCTTAAACCCATCGCACTCGATAGACGGCTACCCTCTTCTGTACTCCAGTAAAATAAGTCTGGAGACCAGGATCATACAGATAGAACCAGCGAAGTGAGGAGTTCATAGCTAGTTCGTAGACTGAGGATGTTCAGTTGTTCACTCCATACTTTCGACATATTCATGTATATATTGTTAGCATTGTTGTTGTTTTAGGGTTAAAGTAAAGTAATCCTAAATAGTTAGTGCTTGTGACAAGCGCACGGACCATGACAAGAATGGAGCTCCTTTCCTTTATCCTGACGTAGGCCCTTAGCCAGCTTTCTACTGTAGAGGTAAAGATAAGATACAAAAGTTCATAGCACATGCAAAAAACCATCTTGGTCATCTACGTGCCTGCACACTGCTTACAAAGCATCAACATAAATTTGCCTTTTCGTGCTTTATACCTGATACAGGGCACCCGTGCTGCTCGCCTATATTAGCAACCGACCATCCTTACACGACCTTACTTGACGATCAAGGCTGCGCAGACGAGGATATTGATACATGGGATATGCCGTCAATGGTTTCTTCGCGTAGTGAACCATCACATGTGCTGAATTCAGTTAGTTCAAAGTAGCATGCGTCCCATATCCAAGCGCTAATTCCATGCATCATAGATCATCATCTCTCCATCGGACACGGACTATATTGATCAATTGATCCCCTCAATCAGGGAGTATAGCGTCGGCAATCGAACGTCTCAATTATTGCAGTCCCTGTCCAAGTTCGCCAGCGATAAAGAAGCCGAAATAGAAACGATATGCAACACAAACCATCAGGAATTTGTATCTTCAATCAATCACCTTCTGCGTATCAGAGAAGGAACAGTGAGCTTGACCGCGGAGATCCTTGACCTGAACCAATCTATCCAAGCTAGCACCGAACGTCTCGCCGAACAAAAGAAGGCTCTGGTAGAGTCGCGCAGTCATCGACAGAATATTGATGAGACGTCTCGCGCCATCCAGGACTGCTTGGAGGTGCTACGCCTGGCTAATCAAGTTCACGATCTGCTAGCCAAGAAAAACCACTATGCGGCTTTACGGGCGCTCGAGGAACTCCAAAATGTGCACCTCAAGGACGTGACCCAATATAAAATCGCCGACATGATTCAGCGCTCAGTACCAGCGACCCAACGAGCGATAGCGGAGGCCGTGCTATCTGACCTGAATACTTGGCTTTACAGAATCCGCGAGATGTCTCAGTTTCTCGGAGAAATAGCTCTTTACCATACAGAATGCCGGAAGACAAGACAAAAGGAGAGGGCAGAGAAACTACCATACCTCAGACATTTCAAACTGAACTCTGCTATTGAGCTGGTGTCGGATGAGCACGAAGAATATGATTTACTACAGAATGAGGAACTGCAGGTTGACTTCACCCCCCTGTTTGAGTGTTTACACATCCATCAATCACTGGGGCAGATGGACAAGTTTCGGACGGAATACGCTAATACCCGTCGCCGACAAAAAGAGCTTCTAATTCCCTCTTCAATAACTTTGGTTGACGAGGACGGGGCTTGCCTACACAACCTTCTAGAAGAAATGGCAGGCTTTGCCATCGTAGAGCGTGCTACCATGAAGAGAGTGCCAGACTTGAGGTCATCTGTCGACGTAGAGTCACCCTTCTCCTGACCATTTGCTCAGCATGAAGTCTAATGCGTGTGACTAGGTTGATGAGCTCTGGGATTCAATGTGCCAGACTGCTGTGGGCCTCATTTCAAAAGCGCTTCCTGAAGTTGATAATGCTGAGAGTTTGCTCAAAATCAAAAATCTGGTTGCATTATTTATGCAAACAATGAATGTTGGTCCATGACTTCGGAGCTGCCGCTGATGTTTTTGCCCTTCCTCCATTACTGACCACAGCTGGACACAGACATGGGAGTTCTCCGTTGGAAAATTTGACGAATTGCTCTTGACTTTGTTCAAGAGATACGCCGAACTTCTCAAAAAAAGATTCAGTGATGACTTCCAGGAGGTATGCTGCAATATCATGATCAACTTGTCCTTGCTAATTGAATCGTAAGATCGTATCGACGGACGATTATATGCCCATGCCGATACAATCGTTGGATGAGTATGACAAGGTCCTCAATGTCAGCTGGTACAATCCTGAGAAGCCAAGGGAGGAGCAAGTGTATATCCAACAGTCTCGATTGTGAGAATTGCGATCCCTTCACTAACTTCAATAGGTTTCCATGTGTTCTGCCTTTTTCTCAGATGTATCCCTTGTGTTGCATCGACATCCGCAACTTCTTAAACCAGTTTTATTTCTTCGCCAATGAAGATTTCTCGCATCCGCATATGATTGATGATACTCTCAAAGATGTCAGTCACACATGAGCCCGTAAACATAGAAAGTACATTCTGACGGTCACAGGCTTTGGATGAGCTTCTTTCAAACCAAGTTTGCGATACGCTTGTTGAGCGTCTTTCTTCGCAATATCTGGGCCAGATTGTTCAGATCTTAATCAATCTGGAGCATTTTGAATCTGCGTGCCGTGAGCTCGAGGAGCTTCTCGCCGCGGCTCGATCGCAAGGTGCTGCGGGCGGTCCGATATCCTTAAGAGCAACGGAGAAATTCAGAAGCAACAAAAAATCAGCAGAAAAGCGAATTTTTGAGGTCGTCAATTCCAAAATTGATGATCTCATTGAAACTGCAGAGTATGACTGGATGGCACTCACGCCTCCGACAGAGCCCAGCAACTATATGCAAACGCTGACCCGATTTCTGTCCAATATAATGAACTCAACATTGCTCGGTCTCCCAACAGAAATCAAGGAACTCATATACTTCGATGCTCTCAGCCATGCGGCGAACATGATCTTGGTAATACAATATTAATCCCTTGATATAAGAACTGGCTAATCCCCGCTCTCTCGACAGGCACAACCGCTCTCCTCAGACGTAAAAAGCATCAATCCCAATGGAGTGATGGCCCTTGCGAAAGATGTTGAATATCTCTTTCAGTTTGTTGACAGCTTGGGTGTTCCCATTCTTCGGGAGAACCTCGACGAATTGCAACAGACTGTGCATCTAATGCAGGCGGATAATACGGACGAGTTTTACGATATTTCTACGAGAAATAAGAAGTATGGCCGCGTGGATGCTATCAATGGCCCTATCCTCTTAGAAAAGTGCGTCTATCCATGGCCAAATATCCCGGAGGGGCCAGTTACTAATTATATTACAGACTTACACGCACTGTTCAAAGTTCGGGAAAGATTGATAAGTTCACAACACTTTCCTCAAGGTTCGGCAAAAAATCTTGAAACGTTCAAAATTGGGATGTCTCGAGATTTTTCTCACTGACTGACCAAGCCATCTCCCCAACCAACCTCTTACTTCTAGCTTAAATTAAATTAGGGCTCGGAGTCGATGTTAAGCATACTGGGAACCACTTTTTCTGATTCCATTTGGAAACTGCATGGTAGTGATAGGCACAAGATCCATCTTAATACTAGTAACAAAAATAAATGAGCACGGCGCCGTGACAATGAACTTCCAATATACTTGTTAACCTGTCCATGAAGACTGAACCTCTGCAAATAATCACTTTCGAAATGAACACGGTTAGCTGAATGGCGTACCGAAATGCCGCACAGCGGACTTCAAAAACGTTAAGTAGAGTTTTGGCATACCTGCTGTGGCGGAAGATGTGGGTAAGGATTGTACATTCCTTCAAAGATTTGGGATTGCGGCTGTCCATACGCGGCCGTTGGATCCGACTGAACGGCTCCCCCGTACATCGTTGGCTGTCGATATTCTTGGTCTTGTCCAATGCCATGCTGCCCCAGAGAACCGTAATCTGGGGGCCCCATATGGTGCGGAGGATGTTGAACACCATGTTGAGAAGGCGGCAGTTGGGCACCTGTCGCAGTAGAGGAACCTGCAGCACCTGCGGTTGTCTGGCTCGATCGTTTCGCATGCGATGTTGCTTCTTCACGAGGCACTATGTCGATGAGGAAATCAAACATATCAGATTTGGATAAGGCCGCTGCGATATCTGATCTTTGCAACGTGCGTCGCTTGTTATCCTCAGCATGTATCCAAGCCCGCATAGTGAGTTCTGTAATGAAGATATCGCAGCCTTTCGCAAATAATATAGGCGCTTCGGCGGATATCATCTTGACCTCAGGATCTGCCTTCATGACCTTTTTTATACGGGCCAGTGGCAATTGGTGAATTTTGTAGTCATGATTGTCCGATTCGAGATGGTTGATAATGTGTTGCCAGTAGGTCGTTAGTATGTCGCGGGCTGTGCCTTGTAGCCCTTGATTGACCTTTCCAATCATCAGTATAATGAAAATCACTAGGTTTGGTTACTTGCATTCGCCCATGTTCCCGTATAAAGCTCAGCGACGGGGGCATACCCCTGCGCTGAAAGCTGTCATATTGCAAGTCAGTTTCTATCACGAGCTAGATAATGGTTGTGCTGATCCGAGTCCACCATACCGCAGCACTGGCACCTACAACAACGAATTAATTTCGACATTTGATGAGATGTTGAGAACATAGGATCTCTATGGACAGATACTACTCACCATAATGTCCGCCGTTCCTGGTGTCATAGACTGGCTGCTGTCTACCTTGCTGCTGTCCGGTACTCTGCGAAGACTGTTCCATGTCTGAGATTTTCTGGCAACGACGAATAAACCGAAGCGGCAAGTACAGAAAATGAAGTACTTCAACACGTTGAGATAACAGTGGGTGTATCGCGAAGGTTTCTCCCAAAGGCGTTGCTGGGTGACTGACGGTGCGACGCGGTAGGCGGTTCCGATTCCTGTGAATATAATTTATCAAAACAGCAAACGTCAAGTTTCTTCGCCGTGTCCGAGATGCAGAATAGTATTGCGATAGATTGCGAACTGTCGAAATGTTACTACTTGGGTTGCTACAAAGATGTCGACGTCAAAGGAGCGCGCTGAAACAGGCGCCAAGCATTACGCACCGTACCTATGTACCTACCGACAGGTAAGGTATGCACTATGTGTGCTGTTTTACTGTCTACAGTCTAGGTAGGGTCCACGCTCCACTAACTTGGACCTCGATGGATCAATAACAAACTGAACATGATAAAGACACATATCACCATGCAAGATTACTGCGACAAAACTCAATTCTGAGCTGTTTGAACATTTCAGCCAGATACAATTGAGGGGTAAGCGGTGTCTTCGCTCAAAGGCAACAGGTGATGCCGTGGAGACGAGTTGGTTACCCCTAGTCTCATATCTTTCTCATTGATGTGTCTGTAATTATGGTCCAATATATTTGCCTGCAGTTTGAGGATGAGATCTGATACCAATCTTATGTTCTTCCGTCCTATAATAGCCCTCTCTTGCTGGTTTGCCCAACCACCTACAGCTACCTTTTAAGTTGTGCGGCCTCCGCCGGTATCGAAGGTCATTAATAACGTTACATGGGGTACGGTACCTTAAGATGAGGGCAAGACTAAGGTACCCTACACAAGATGAGTTTAGATTCTTGATAGTGTATGGAGTACTTTAGATATGGAGTAGAGTTTGCATCTCTATTGCCGGAATAATTTAGAGTGACTGCTTCCTATTAATGGATCAAGAACAAAACCAAATTGTACGTGTATGTGTATGATAAATCCATACGCTTTAGATCCATATCTAAAAGAGCAGTCGCCTGAGATACTGGCATGGAGTGCTGGAGACATGTTTAAATAAGTACTTGGATCGGGCCGTCAGTCAGAATGTTTATGATGACTAATAGCCTTGGATCACGGGATTTAACTATCCCCAACACAGCTAAATAGGACTCGGATTTTCCACCATAAATTCTTTCTAAAATCTTTCCTCACTGCTTTGCTTTATCTCCTCTTCACCACGTTCCCACGAATATGCAAGTAGAAGCATGTGGTAAAGTTGCACTGCAATCTCTTGAAGAGGGTGGCTTGAATGATCAAGATATTGAGCAGCTGCTTCTTGAGGCTGAGTCTCGACTGCAAACATGTAAAGTTCAGCCGACGAGCACTCCGCAGGACCAAGCCATTGGCCAATCTGGAAAGCCCTTGTTGAAGTAAGAGTCTTCCTTATCACTCAAGGTCAATTGAGTTGTTGCTGATGGTGTGGTTATTGCAGCATTCCGAAGTTAACAACGGACTCCTCATTACAATCTTATATTGCGCAGCGAGACGATGTTGCCTTGGCTGATACGAAACGCATCATCGATCCGCTGCAAATGAGTTTATCTAATAAGAGCTTGTCCACTCTTAAGACCCAGCAGGCTTCTGTCAACTCCTCAACACATAAGGTAAGATTCTTGATTGTCTTGTCCCGCCGTTTCTCTATACATGCTATGAGGAAAATTTCCCACTGCGTAAGCCCTTGATGCAGCTTCAACAGTCCGTATTGGGCTGCGCTGCGCCAATGAGAGCAAAATTTTCATAGTTACTCTGAGCATAATCTCCTCACATGAGCTCGCCTTGTGATCTATTGATGTTTCTTTGCTAATGTCTTTACAGGAAAAGCCAACCGCCGGTGCCGATTGGTTCCATCTTCCAAAGACAGAATTGACAACAGAGCTCAAAAGAGATCTTCAACTCATCAGGATGCGTTCTGTGTTAGATCCCAAGAGGCATTACAAGAAAGAAGGCGGCAAGGCACAGCCTCCAAAATATTCTCAGTTGGGAACAATCATCGAGGGTCCAACGGAATTCTTCAGCGGTCGCATTGCCAAGAAAGACCGCAAGAAGACCTTCGTTGAAGATGCCTTAGCTTTGGAATCGGAAACTAAACGCTTTGCTTCCAAATACAGGGAGATTCAAAAATCGAAGCAAAGCGGCAAAAGATCATTCTACAGTAACCTTCGTGCGAAAAGAAACCGTCAAAAAAAATAAGACAAATTTCGCAAATGTTGAAGGATATAAATTCAGTGAAGGGTTCGATACAAACGGTCGAGTTATTCTGCTGACTTGCTATTTCCTAGCCACTTCTGAGGGGTCTTGTCATGACGATCGTCTCAGAAAGTTGCTCTTGCCCAATCGTGGCATTTGCTTCTTGAGGCAGACTGAATCGTCGATCCACTCACAGAGTGGACACTATCGGCCCCCATGGACATTTGATATGGCCCTCACGACGAGTTTCTGCTACCCTATCAATACCAATCCATACATATTAGCCGCTCAATGCGGAGGCTTACCTGCATATCGATGGCTGCTGTGCGGCCAGCTTCGAGGACTTCTTCGTGGTTTGCCTTGCCTTCTTGCAATATGGAATCCAGCTCCCTCACGTCCTTAGCTTGAAGAAGATGATCATCTCCTCGGGGAACTGGAGAGAGGACCGCATTATTGGTTACCAAGCTGAACGCCAGTACCCTGATGCCGCAGTGCCTCGCGACGATTATTTCTGGTACGGTTGACATGCCAACCAGATCAGCCCCAACTTGGCGAAGCATACGACACTCGGCTCGAGTTTCGTAACTGCGAATGATTAGTGTATGGCTGCATACGAATTTATGGTCCTGGAGAATAGTTACTCACCTAGGACCCGCAACAAAGGCATACACACCCTCGTGTAGTCTTCGTTTACTGTTTTCGCTCATCACTGCTTTCCATGCCTGGTGTGCATGACGACGGAGCTCGAGATCGTATGCGTCAGACAGAGGAGGGAATCTGGGTCCGAATTCCTCCGGGTTTGGCCCTCGCAGGGGATGTGTTCCTGCGAATCCTGCAGGGAAGATGTGCTGCAATTTTTTCGACAGTGTCAGTATGCCTAGCTTGCAGCATCCTTACATGTTTATTAGACATACATCGTTGATGATCACGATGTCTCCAACCGCATATTCGGTATTGAGGCCTCCGGCGGCGTTCGTTACTAATTATTTGTGCGCGATTACTAAATATGTCTCTTATGTCTCGTGCCGGAGAGAGCGCGGGGTTCTCACAAACAATAGTCTCAATTCCAAGAAGCTTAAAAACTCGGATTGGAAATGTCACTTGATGTATTGAGTGACCCTCATAGTAGCTGCATGCGAAATAAAACATTAACGATTTTCAATAATAATGATCAGCGGGGAAATGAAATTGAGGGCTCTCACTGTGCACGGCCCACCATGAGAACAACTGGGATATGGTTGGCAAGTAGTCCAAAGACGAGCTTTCCCGCATGTCCGGGCACTTCAGAGGTCAGAAAACAGCAGGTTGATTTTGAACTTCAAGGCTTCATTTTTACCTGTCAGACAAGGGAAATGGGGTATGGAAGAATATTCAAATTCTGCTCGCGGCTCATCATGGATGGTATTTGCGAGTTCTCCTAAACCGGAGCCACAAATAACTGCAACACGAGGATGTTTTAGAGTTTCAGGTAGACGTTCCTTCAAGAATGAGAAAGCTTCAACAGCCTCTTCGTATAGTGACTTGTTTTTTGGTGCTTCTGGCAACATTCTGTGCTCTGGGTTAGACTAGTCAGTGGAAATGTGAGGTGAGGAAATGAAGTTCCACATTTTCTGTTTAGATGCGTTCAATGCTCAAAAGTATTTTCTAGGTTACCCTAACTATGAAGAGGTAAGCGCCAATCCCAGAGGTATTGTGGATCCCAGAGGGCCAAGGTATTCACTCTCTCCACATACGACAGCCTGTTTTAACCGTGAAATGAGAGGATGTAAGTCCTCATTCTCCTTCATGACTATAAATCAGCTTACTATCTGAACTCCAATCAAGCAGTGGTAACTTGCCTCAGGTGCGATAATACATCACTCAAAACAGAATAGGAATTCAGAATAACAGGTGCTTCTTAGGCTTGGTAATATTAATCTGCTTCACCATCATGTGCTTGCTTCAGCCACTGACTTGAGGACAGGCTAGCTAGGCTATAGGTGTGACCTTATTGCTGCACAATTTCACTACTCTTTCTGTTCTAGGTACATGCGCGCCGCGCAGCCAGATATATCCTCCAAATTCGAGAGTTCGGCAAGTAAAGCTGATAGTTCTTCAAGGATCACAGACTATGCCATAAAAGATAGGATACAATGATCGACTGCAGTTGACGCATGCAATGGTGTAGAATATCTGTCGGTATGGGGCAGGAACAACTATGTGGAAGACAGTGGAGAACATCCACCAGCTGATGTGATGGTAAATTGACTTATAAAGTTTGAATTGCCTGGTGAGCACTCAGCAAACAATAATGATGGACGTAGTTAAGTATAGCAACATGTAAATATTCCGGATAATAATGTCACTTTGGTACTAGATTGAGGGCAGAGTTACCTAAGGTAGACAAGGCGGTCAGCAGAATATCTAATTGACTGGTCCTTCTGCTTTAGTTGTGCCTGGCAGAAAAGCCAAGGTATCTCCGCAACTTCGCAAAAGTTGACAGGATTGTGTCTGTAAGCTACCTATCGGTCATCCTGCCCACATACACTATGTCAATTTCCCTCGGTCCACGTTTTTACTTACGAGCTGCTGGACATCTGAAGGTATTCAGCAGTGATTTCCCTTTTCACAAGTGTGCTCTGTGAAGCTGATCTTACTGAAAAAAGTTCGCCGTATCCGCCTCTCGCAGCATCGCCTCTTCAGCCGAGCTGGACGTCGCAAACTCTAGGCCGTCTGAGTCTCGCAGCGATTCGGTCATAAGCTCAGAATTGTTAGAGATGCCTTTTTCACCTGTTGGATTCATTTCTAGTTGGTAGAGTCCCTGGACTAACAAAACCATGCTCAGATCGAGGAATCCAGCGTCTTCGTCAGATTCAGGTGTCAAAGAATGGTTGGTAATCTAGTTCTCTGCAGGCAATCTGTTCTGCGCCACCATGCTCATCGGTAATCAGGTCAGAGCGCTTGGACAGTGTCGGTCAGAAGGCCCGACTCCCGCGGAGCGTACAAGCGTTGTATCTTCGGCCACTTCGGCGGAAACCTGAATTTGGTCTGCCAGTCTGCGATCTTCAACTCAGGTCTTATAGCGTTCGCAACTTGGAGTTTTTTGCTGATTTTGCTGTGCGCGCTGCATATTACCTGGAACTTCCTGTTTCTGGGCCGGTTCCTCTACCACGGATCGTTGAGCGCTGGACTTTCCCGCGAAGCAATTTCGTTCACAAGAAAAGTCAGGAGAACTTCGAGCGGATAACCCTCCGCCGGTTGATTCAGATCAAAGATGGGCATCCCCAAGCTGTACAGGCATGGCTGGCTTTTTTACGTAAACATGCGTTTTATGGCGTTGGTATGAAAGCAAATGTGTGGGATCATGAAAGCCTCGGTATGGCCTCCTCCCGCTATACTTACTGCCTGACCGGAATGTGTCAAGTCTATATGCTTACGGAGTGTTAAATCTAGATGTGGCCGGGAACATGGATGAAGCACTGCCCGATATCGAGAAGTCGCTTGAACCGTACCTCTCACGTTTCGGTCATCGGGGTGACGGATCAGATCAGAGCGCCGTATTTGATCTTTTAGAAAATGAGCGTTTCACTCATAACAAGAGCCCCTTGACAGACATTCGCAAGGGTTGACCTCATGGTTGTGGTTAGGTTTGGTTTGCCCTCTGCTTATAATTCTCTTAGCATCTCGGTAATCAACCAAACTTTTCTCTGGGGCCATATACACACGCAGCAATTTTATTTAGTCATCAACGAGATATTCAAATCGTAAGGCAGTGTCAGTATACCTGTCATCAGGATCCGGCTTATGTGTAGTACGAGCTCGAAGTATAGATAGTTGAGAAGTAGTATTGATATCACGTGGTTTAAATATTTTGTCGGAGTGCTAAGCATTATATCCTTTCAGAATAGAAAGGCATCACACAAATACGGTTTGCACCAAAATTTCCATCCCGGTCAACAGATTGGATATGCAGGGACCCAATTGCCACAGCAGTCTAGTTCTCGGAGTTCTGCGTGGAGCAGGAAGACCTCGCATTCATCCAGGGAAACCTGTGACGTCGAGAGAAGCTTTCCGCAGATGGAGTAACTCAGAGACGGCGAAATCATCTTCAGCTGCCAATCAGACCATATTCTCTGGGATTCAACCAACCGGCGTACCGCACCTTGGAAATTATCTGGGAGCTTTGCGTGAATGGGTACGGCTACAAAATGCTGCGAAGGAGGGAACAAGATTGTTTTTCTCTATCGTCGACTTGCATGCGTTGACAGTGCCACAAGACGCCTCTCAGCTACGAAATTGGAGAAAAGAGACCTTTGCAACACTCATTGCCGTTGGCTTAGACCCGAATCGCTCAACGATTTTCTACCAGTCCGCCGTATGCAGTATGAATCTAAGTCATAAAGTTTACTGACCATATCGTTAGGTCCATGCGCACGCCGAACTGTTTTGGATTTTGTGCACAATAGCCTCTATGGGATATCTCTCCCGAATGACACAGTGGAAGGTTAATATCCAGATCAAGTGCCAACCAGGTCCAATGGTCAGGAGGAACAGCTAGCTGACGTCGTCCAGAGCAAGCTTCAGTTGCCTGATAACGCAAATCTGGAAGACTCGGCGGCGAGGTCAAGGTTGCGATTGGGGTTGTTCTCATACCCTGTTCTACAAGCGGCGGATATTCTAGTTCATAGGTATGCCGCCCAATCATTGGTGCATTTTCACATTACTGATGTAGATTAGAGCTACTCATGTTCCTGTCGGAGACGATCAAAGGCAGCACCTCGAATTTTCGAGGAACACTGCGAACAGTTTTAATCATGTATATGGGCCCATTTTCCCGTCACCCGAGGCAATTATATGTAAGTGGATTTTGCTTCTTGCGGAAGGGTCCTGTGTTGGGAAATTGACGGCTATCAATAGCGCCTGCTAAGCGGGTTATGTCCCTCAAAGAACCGACATTGAAAATGTCCAAGTCCCATGCCGACGGACGCTCAAGGATCATTCTTACGGATTCGCCCGCAGAAATCTCCAAGAAAATCAATGCTGCGCTCACAGACTCGGAATTGACCATAACATATGACCCAGTGCATCGACCTGGAGTGGCGAATTTAATAGAGATCCTGAGTCACTTCGACGGACGAACTTGCGATGAGATAGCCATGGAATACCGTTCAGCCAGTCTTCGCGCTTTGAAGGAACATCTGGCAAGAACGTTATCCAATCACCTTGAGGGAATAAGGGAGAAGTATCTCTCACTTGTAGGAGATCAGACTGACTACCTTGATTCTATAGCAGAACAGGGTTCTGAAGCCGCGCGGGCCAACGCTGAATTGACAATGAAGCAAGTCAAAGTCGCCATGGGTTTGATTTAGCCCTTCACATACGTTGTCATCGTGCTCTGCCGGGTACGTATGTAGGTTCAGTTAGTCATACTCTGGTGGTCAGTTCATAATGGGTGGCCACTATTGAGAATTACCCACCACTATTGCCTGGCTAGGTACTTCTCAACTGCTGATTATGCAATAAGAGGCATACATATATATGTGTGTATATATATCTGCATGAACATGTGCATAGCTAATTAGATCTCGCTTGGGTTGGTGAAAGAAATGCGATATATGCTTTAGAGAACATCCTGGCCTGTGATTCAATTCACTTCACAACTGTAGAGAGGTACGTCATCTATATTGGCAGGGATACGTCATCCATACTGGATAATGGCTGCTGCCTACAGAGCCAGACTGGTAGGTAGGTTCGTTGCGTGGAGAGCACGAAAGAGGCTCAGATGGAGTCAGAGGGGCAGAAGACAAGTGGTAGCGGCAAGTGGGAGCATTACCAGGAGCATGCAGTGTACTCCGTACATGTCCCTCTTACACATGGTTCCATCGAGAAGCAAAGTGCCTTAAAGGTAGGTACTGCCCAAATGGGTATTCACTTAATAATAGATAGAAACAGACTTCCCCAAACATAAGGGGGGTATTTTGAGGGTACGCAACCACCAGCAATGGGTATTAATATTCAAATATTGCAGCAACTGGACATGCTACGTAACATATTGTTATGTGTTACTGGCAGGGTTGTGCGTATCTGTAGTATTTTTAAAAATCCTAGTCAGAATATGACAGAATATTTAGGCGCACCTTGAACATTGAATAATAACTTCAATGAGCAGTATCGGAACATCAGTTTCCGCATTCCCCGATAGTAGCTGTTTGCGGCGATGGCTGGAGCCCAGGCCTCGTGGGCTAGGCTTCCAGGTTCTTAATCGATCCTACGGAGTACGCCGAATCCTTAAAGTGGGGACTGGATTGCTTATTCAACTGATGATCATCCGGATTATTAGCAGCCCTCCCATTGGAACCATAAATTTACTGAAAGTCTGAAAGCGACCAGGGGCCCACCATTGATGACGACAGCAGCCGACACGCCATGATATTTATGATGCTTGAAATTGGTACCTATCCGGTCCCCCGACTGCGCTGGGTCGACCGAGTGTACTATCCTCGGGCAACTCTGGCCTGAAAAGCTGGGCAAAGCGATGTATGATTTGCTGTTCACCTTATTGTGCTGGTACATGAAGGTGATTGACACATCGTATTTGTCTGCGAGCAATACTGGCAGTATCATATCACAAAGAGTAGGTCACTTCTATCATAGCCATTAGGTCACCCGAGGGGCGCAATACGGGAGTATGTGCCAAGGGAGTCCTAGGCTTTGTAGCCCTCAAGACTACCTTCAGCTGATGTGTGCTATCATCTCAATACCTGCTGATGACTGAGTTTCTACAGCTTCTGCGGCTTTGTACAGTCTGGGCCCAGGCGAACCCCCCCCAACTAGCAACTCTGGCAGTTGGACGAGATAGCATCATAGCGGGCCAATCATGCGGCACATATTCTCTCTCCTTTTTATTGTGTGTCTGACGGTGAAACATGGTGCCTGCTTAACACTGCATCAGAGGGATGTTCCTGCTGTGGTCTCACTGGATATCAAGCGTAGCATTATTTCAGACCCTGTGGCGAGGGACCGAGTTCGGCGGAAAAGAGACAAGACAATCGGCCAAACGCTCGATAACGAGGTGAGTAAAGCACCCCCGGAAGTTGACTTTCTGGTGCATATTTACAGTCACCCAGGAAACTCTGTACTTTTGCAACGTGACTCTCGGCACCCCTGAGCAGGCCTTGCGCCTTGTTCTCGACACTGGGAGTAGCGATTTATGGTGCAACGCGGCTAATTCAACACTGTGCTCGGCTTCGAGCGATTCCTGCAACATATCCGGTTCTTATGACCCTGCTTCCTCATCAACATATGCCTATGTTTCATCTGATTTCAATATTTCATACGCTGATGGGACCGGCGCCGTGGGCGATTATGCAACTGATATATTCCATATTGGAGGGTCAACACTAAAGAACCTGCAATTTGGAATAGGGTACTCGTCTAGTTCTTCAGGTGAGTCGGCCCAGCCTGGGATTGGGCGAATTTCCGCTCCACATGTACCTGCATTGCTTCAGTGTAGGGAACTAATTCTGTCTCCCTTGGTATAGAAGGCGTGCTAGGAATTGGCTATCCATCGAATGAGGTTCAGGTGGGCCGGTACGGCAAAGACGCTTACCCAAACCTTCCGCGAGCAATGGTCGATCAGGGATTGATCAAATCCAACGCCTACAGCCTTTGGTTAAATGACCTTGAATCGAACACGGGATCAATATTATTCGGGGGTGTCAATACAGAAAAGTATCTCGGAGAGCTGCAGACTTTGCCCATACAAAAGGTCAACGGACGATACTCGGAGTTTGTGATCGCATTGACTGGAGTTGCGTTCGACTCGGAGTCGCATCATAAAACTTACTCATCGGATGCCTTACCGGCGGCGGTACTGCTCGACTCCGGCAGCTCTTTGACCTATCTTCCTGACTCCATCGTCGAGGACATATATCGTGACCTCAACGTCGCATATGAACCTTCAAGCGGTGTCGGTTACCTGCCATGCAATTTGGCGGGAAACAACATGAATATAACATATACTTTTTCATCTCCGAATATCACGGTTATGATTGACGAACTTCTCCTGGACGCGGGCGACCTTCGTTTCCGGGATGGTGCACGTGCATGTATCTTTGGAATTGTCCCCGCCGGAGACAGTACTGCGGTTCTGGGTGACACATTCTTGCGCAGTGCATATGTCGTATACGACATAGCCAACAACGAGATATCTATCGCCAACACAAACTTCAACTCGACAAAGGACAACATTCTGGAAATTGGCGTTGGAACTGATTCAGTTCCCAGTGCCACCCAGGTTGCTCATCCGGTTACGTCGGTTGTAGCTGATGGCTCCGGGGCAAGAATTGGGGCGCCGACAGGTGCATCTTCAACGACAGTGCCGTCAGTAAGCTCCGCGGGCGCTTTGTCCGCAGGGGTTGTAAGAGCGCAGAAGCAGCATCTGGCCATGGTCTTCACAGCTGTTTGGTTTGCGCTGAATTTGTGGTAACTCTTGCTGATTGTAGATACCCCGCAAGTCAATTTTTCATCATCTTCTTCGATACTTGACACACCTTTCTCCCCAATTCTTGATATTGCTTGTCTCTAATAGTTAGCCTCCGTCCACTTGCCCATCCAATTATCATAGTCTACGGTAGGCTGGTCATTGGGAAGGGATAGGATGGCAGTCAGGAAGCCCACTACTACTTAACCTTGTATCTTATTTTCATTGTTTGAATCCCCTTGGCCCCTCCTAGTGTCTAGGTACTATAGTAGTCCCTAGTTTTCGTCCCTAATTCGCTTCTTATCTTCCTTTCTATAGGAAATTCTCTTCTATTACGGCGGACTGAACGTACAAACTGGCCAATATAAATTTTTACCAATTGATACCTCCAGCCACGCCACTTCCCACACGGCCACACACCACCTAGCTAGTAATCATATGATATAGCTAGCAGGGATTGCCTAAAACAGTAAATGAAATAGGATATAGATATTTAACTAACAGCTTTAATTTTAACTAATCACCAGGTGGGTCTAGTTAGTAAAGCCTGTATAAGATATCTAGGTATCTGGTAGATAATTAAATA
>NW_022984004.1:0-33731 GCF_010724455.1 Aspergillus lentulus | reverse complement strand
AACTAGGAGCCTTAACCTTAATCTTACCTTAATAGCTTACTTAAGCCTTACTTATAGTCTATAATTACCCTGCCTTCCTAATTAGGTGATTAAATTAATTTAGCTTGCCATATCTGCTGAGCTGGGGGGGTATTTTAATATAGATTACTGCTTACCTAATTAAGCCTATAGTGTGGACCTTCCTAATTTTAATTAGATAGATTACATTCCCTTAATGGCTGATAATCAGTTGATTACCCCTATCTAGATGCCCGCATCCAGCGGTATAAGATCTAGCTAGTCAGACAATAGATTAGAAAGAATTATACCTTCCGAACTTTCTCATTAGTAGGCAAATTACTAGTGATTGAGTAATCTCATACAGTTCGGCGATTTCCAACAGAAATCTATTTTGAGCGGCTGGGCGCTAGAAGCTGCTGTAACTCATGGGCAACAGCTTGCCAAGCAAAGGCAGTGGAGCAACCTGGAGCTAGTAGAGAAGTGACAGTTTGTACGCTCGTAGACCTCTACAAGCAGGGAATAGTCGACCTTGATATTATTGGGGCGACGCCGCGGATGCTTACTGCTTGTATGCACTGCAGCAGCCATGTCATGGTAAGGACATCAATGATTTAATTACCAGTTGTCTCTTAGTAGGTGCGGACATTAATGCATAAGGTATGGATGGTAAAACAGCTCTCTATGTACTCTGTAAGCCTGGTCACTCAGAGCATAACAAGGCGTAGATATGATTAATAGAGTACTTCCTGAGTTATGTGCTAACTAGACAGTTCAAGATAAGGGTAGGAATACTACTCTCTGCGCAGCTGTGGACAACTAGGGCTATAAGCATGATGTGGTGGTCTACTATATCCTCTGGGTAGCCACAGAGTGTGACAAACAAACTATACCCTCTTATAGGAAACCTCTGCTCTATTTATACTTTATAGGAGCCAATATAACTAGTTAAAAGAACTAGACAACTATCAAGTTATGCCTTGACGATGGTTGTGATGTTAATATGGCTGATAGTGGGAATAGACAGTTGCCTGCTGCTGACCGACACTGCTGACATCCAGAGAGGCAGCAGAATTTCTTGTTGGGCTTAAGTTGGATTTATCCCTGCATGATAATTAAGTGATCATCTTCATTAATTTGTTATAGCGTTGAACATACAGGATCTAGAAAGAGAAACGCTGACATTGTATCTGTCGGCAGGCAGGCAGAACCTCCATAATGGCTGCAAGGATGCAAAGTGGCAGACGCAGGACAAAGGAAGACACTAAGCTAAGTGCTAGTAAGTATGTATGTAAGGCAAGAATGTGACATTGCATAGGTGTGAGTGGTAGGTACAAGTAGACGCGAACACATAGTGAGGGGTGCAATTTGCCAGGAAGAGAACGGAAACAAGCAGGAAATGGGTTTACAGAAGTTGTTCCATAGCAACATGAACAGCTTCTTATAGACCTTTCTCTGGATCCGGGGCCGGTTGGCCCGGAGTAAACTGGTCCGATTTCTCTCCTTCGGCTTGGTCCGATTTATGCTTCCAGCCACGAATCTTCTGGCCTAGTCGATGTGCTCCTCGACTAAATGGTCGGTAGACAAGTACCACAGGTTTGCCGACGAATTTCGCAATTCTTTCAAACCACGCATCCGGGAACAGGCGGATACAGATGGCCCAAGGAAGCGAGATCGCTGCAACAAGAATACAGATCGCCCATTGTTCCCCTTCGATTGCGACAATGCTGAATGCAGCGCCACCGTAAAAGGCAATGACAATCTGGCAGCCAACCATGATGCAGTTGATACCAATGAAAAACCAATTGCGATGTAAGCCAGTGAAGATATTGAATCGATTATCGAGGCGTCGATTGTTGAATTCATTGAAGACTTGCATCCACACGAAGGTGTTGAACACGATGGACCGTCTGTACTCCTCAGAGTAGTCGAGGAAGCTCTGGCGAGGACCGAAGTGGAGAATCAGAGTGACTGTTAACTGAAATATCGATTGGCCTATAATCATCTTCCACATTGTTATAGAGATCAGAGGTGCACCCCCCTTGACGGGTCTGCGATCCAAGATTTCCTCAGTTGGGGGATCAGTAGCAAGGGCAAGTGCAGCCAGGGAATCCCTATAAGGAAGGTCCAGTCAGCCAAGAACTAGTTGGATCGGAAAGTATATAACCTTACATGATGAGGTTAATCCATAGGAGTTGTACGGCGGTCAGGACAGATCGCATTTCGGGGTCAGAAACTGATGAAATGAACGTGAGAAGAACAGCTGTGATGTTGACTGTAATCTGGAACTGGAGGAACTTGCGCACGGCATCGTTGACTGCCCTTCCCCACATCAGCGCAGTCAGAATAGATGAGAAATTATCGTCCATAAGCACGATTGCAGACGCCTCCTTGGCCACCTCAGTACCAGCAATTCCCATAGAGAAGCCAATGTTGGCGGCTTTGAGCGCTGGTCCATCATTAGTGCCATCTCCTGTTACCGCAACAATCTCACCCATATCTCGTAGCTTCGTGACGAGTATTCTCTTGTCTTCGGGAGATGAACGCGCAAGAACCTGCAGCTGTGGGAGGACATCTTTGAATTCTTCGTCACTCAAAGTCCTGAATCGAGGCCCTTCCATCACAATTCCTCCTGTATAGATTCCACAGTCGGTTGCAATAGCCTTGGCCGTAACCATGTTATCCCCAGTGACCATGCGAACAGTCACACCGGCATGGTGGCATTTGGCTACAGCCTCGGGAACACCCGGACGGATAGGATCCTGGATACCAACAACACCAAGAAATGTCATGTTGCGCAGCAGGAGACCGAGATTGGCCTCAGACGGATCTTCCGGGTTGACAGCATCACTAGGAGGCCACTCTGCAAAATCACGAAAGACCAGTGCGATAGTGCGGAGTGACTGTTTTGCGTAATTCAGGATAACTCCCTCCAGCCGCTCGCGTTCCTCGGAGCCAAGGGCAACCTGCCCTGATGGCATCCAGAGCGAAGAGCTGTACCCAAGGAGAATTTCAGACGCACCCTTGACAAGGAATCGATGCGTACCATCGGACAATCGAACCACGGCACCCATACATTTACGGCCTGAATCAAACGGCATCAGCTGTACGACGGTGGCATTGGCACGTTCTTCAGCCAAGGAACCCATTCCAAGGACATCACGAGCAAATCCAAGAAGAGCAGTTTCTGTTTTTGAGCCGATAAATCCAGGGATGCCGTTTTCCTCGCCCTCAAACGCCGTAGAGTTGATCGCTATAGACTCGATAATCATTCGCTTATGACCCCGGGCCATGTCGTTTGCAAATGCAGCAGAGCGTCGGCCATTGCTGCTCTGATTCTTGTCGTCGAATTCATCAGAACCAAAGGTGCCAGTGACAACAGTCATGCGGTTTTGAGTTAGTGTTCCTGTCTTGTCTGAGCAGACCGTGGTAGCGTTGCCCATCGTCTCGCACGATTTCAGTACTCGGACTAGGTTGTTCAACTTCACCATGCGTGTGGTTGCAAAAGCGAGTGCCAAAGTAACAGCAAGAGGAAGGCCCTCTGGAACAGCCACCACAATGACAGTAATTGCAACGATAAGAATATCAGTAAATTGAGACGCCTTCTCTGTGCTGGTTTGGTGGTTACCCGGAAGGCTGCCCAGGAAGCGGAACAACAAGACAAAAAATAGAAGTACTGCAGCACTTCCTCCCAGTTTAGCAATAGCTCCAGCGAAACCATCCAGCTTCTTTTGTAGCGGTGTGGGATCCATGTCCTGACGCATGGCCATGAGAATCTTGCCGTAGCTGGAATTAATGCCCACTGATGTGACCACGCATGTACCAACACCTTCAAGGACCTTGCTGCCAGAGATAATGAAGGGATCTAGATCCTGTTGCTTGCTATGCCGTTGCTCGAGCAATTGCATGACTTGTTCAGCTCCTGTTTTTTTAAGCTGGTCAGATTCACCAGTGGCCGATGACTCGTCGCATTTTACGTTGTGGCCGCCGATAAAGATGCCATCAACGGGAACAAGGTCCCCAGGCTCCAGATGAAGAATATCACCGACGAGGACGTCATGAACAGAAATTCTAAGAGCTTTTCCGGATCGAATCACAGTCACTTCACGGTCTTCCTTTTTCGCGTTTAACCTGACAAACGCTCGTTCCTTCTGGTAGTCGTTCAACGATCCCACCATGACGACGATGATGATAGCAACACAAATTGCACAACCTTCAACCCAATCGAGGGGCATTCCCGAACCTGCGGCATGTTCCACACCAAAGGTCTCGTACAGACCTAAGGCCAAGGAAATAACCGCAGCCGCGGTAAGCAGAATGAGCACCTTGTCGTTGTAGGCTATCCACATGAGCTTCCAGAGAGGTGTTGCTTTCTTCTCTGGGAGGACATTTCGGTTGAAGACACGGATGCGGTCTGCAAAGGGTTTCTTCGAATGGGGCCCGTCCGATACTGAGGTTTCATTTGCACTGAGTCCTGCATTGGGATCCGTACGAAGACCGTTTACCAGCCCCGGGAGCCCTCCTAGAGCCATGAGTGCAGGTAGAGACTTTGGGTTCAGAAGCTTGTTAACTTGGCCGGGAGAGAAGTGAAAGGGATTATTGTCGACCTTGAAGTCTGTCTCAGTGCCAGGGTCTGGTCGCAGAGCTTTCTCTTGCTCATTTGCTGAGAAAATGCTGGATGCAAGGCTAGCCGGCAGGTACTTTTCCCCTTTCGGCAGACTCAACCTCGGACTACTCGGTGCCATTGTAGTTTCACTCATCGCTCGATCGCGACCGTCGTAGACGCAGCTTGTGGCCGTTAGATCACTAAGCGATCTATTCCGAGTGGGGTTCTCTAGTAGGAGGTCTCTATTTATTTCATTGGCCGCGAGAGTATCGGAAATGGGATCCTGAGCCAATGTTAGCTGTTGAGCATATAGTGGGATGCTTGTGCATGACGGGTCACATAAGTACCGGAACATGGACTGTAATAGTGGGAACAGGCGCCTGGGGCGAAGCGCCCGCTTCCTTTTCAGATGATGCCGTCATGTCGCTTGGATATGATTCGGAAGGAGGGGAAAGGTAGCGTCCTGAGCCTCTGGACAAATGATTGCAGGCCTGAGTCAGAAGGGACATCAAGGAGGACCGAACGAGCATTTAACTCTTTCGTCACCTTCAGAACTGTATCATGATATTGCTCAAAAGCTCCACTCCAAGAGCTGCCTGGACTTGTTCAGATCACAGAAGGCTGTGCAAAGCCCAAGCCGTATCAAACAATGGCTGGGGACATCTCCAAGATTCCATATTTTCCTGCCAAGCCAGCTCCCAGGTGACTTGGAGACCCGAGAAGCGGCGATGGCTCCGCGAGATAAAACGCAATGAGACTTTGAAGATGGTCAGTAATTTCTGGTATTCGCTCTCCGACGAGCCACTGGCCTGTAGGAAGGGGCTCATGGCATGAAGAGAGGTGGCATGCAGTTGATCACTCCGCAGAGAGACCCACCATGCCGCTGCTCTGGGGAACTGCCCGCAAGTTAGTCAGTAAATGTTAAGGCATTACTTTGGATCGGGTATCAGAGGCGAGAAGCACTTCGCAAGAGGAGGTTGCCCAGGCTCTCGGCCTTCGATCGAGTGAGGCAGTGCTTGCGGACGGCCACCGCGCCTTGAAAAATCACGGCAATCAGCGTGACTTAAGTGTGTCCTAACCTCCAGAAGACATGCAGATTGCTGTATACCAAGGAAGACGGACCTGAGGGATATGTGGGCGAAACGGCGAGGACCGATTTCTCACCCAAGGTATGGGCACAGGCCGCAGAGCCGACGCCGAGACAATCAGCACATCGTCTCGCTGGCACCCTGAACGCTAATTCTCCAAAACTATTCTGATTTAGGCCAGAGTGGGGGAAGCGGGAGGTCGGTTTGGGGTCTGGGGACGTAACCCACCCCGCAATTATCGAGGTCTACCCCGGATAATGCATGGCTTTTGTTGCACAGCCTCGCCACGATAGCCGGACTGGCATCGCCAAGCCTGAGGTCTAGATCTTGACCGCTCAGCTAACCTATGGAGAGGAGAGATTCTGAATCACCATGTAACCTTGAACAGAGTCAACGGAAATTTCCGCTCTTGGCGGATTCAGAACGAGCCTGTTAACTAGTCGCCAGTATCAAGAGCGGGATGCCAAGTCTCCGGGGGGCAAGGGCACGGACCAGAGCAACACACATGCATCGATTCTTTGAACTTTAATCAGCCGTGATACCAGTAGTTGGGCAACTAAATAGCAAGAATCATGTATGTTACTCTATGTATAACTTTAAATACACACGTGGTCCAGCAGTGACCCGCTGCCAAGAAAATGACAGGAGACGAGGATGCGGAGCAGGGTCTCCTGTTCGGAACCCACATAAAGATGTACAGCCTCCCTCACAAGGGTCTCTTAATTCTCCAAGCGTTTCGACTATTTCGACTGAACTAACCTTCCGGAGGTTAGCTTTGTTCATTGATCCTAAACGCACGTCAATATGGGCATCACCCTCCATGCCAAAAACAGCAATGATCCACCTGAGGTCCGTAATTGGCGAATACACCTTATCGCCGTGGTGATGAGCATGGGAGCCATTGCTAGTAAGTCCTAGTTGCATCCTACGTGATGCCATACTATGAACTATTATTTCTAGTGAATAATACTTGGAACCATCATTACAGTGGGTTATGACACCAGCGTCATTGGCGGAACCATGGCCCTGGAGTCATTTCGTCGAGACTTCGGCCTGGACAAAGTATCTAAGTCCGAGACGGATACGCTGGAAGGCAACATTGTGTCCACCTTTCAAGTTGGATGCTTCTTCGGGTCACTTCTTACCTTCCCGCTTGCAGAAAGGTTTGGGCGGAAACTGGCGATTGTCATGGCAGTGAGCGTCTTCTGTGTAGGGGGCAGTTTGATGGTGAGAAGATTATCATTATTTCCAAGAGCAGCCAGACAGGCGAACTAACATCTTGCTCTTCAAGACTGCTGCATCCGGTCACCTGGGTTTAATCTATGCTGGTCGTGCCATTGCAGGATTCGGAGTTGGATCTGTGTCTCTCCAAGTACCGGTATATATAGCGGAAATGGTGAGCGAAACGAAAATGCTTCTCAGTAATCAATTTATCTTCGGAGCTAATGAAGTCCAGTCTCCATCGTCAATCCGTGGTCGGCTGGTTGGTATTTTCGAAATTTGCTCGCAAGGCGGCGGCATGTTAGGATTCTGGATCAACTACGCCATTAACCGCACGATATCCTCCTCTCTGAGGTCTCAGTGGCAGGTGCCCTTGGGCTTACAGCTCCTTCCAGGTGGTCTGCTCCTAGCGGGAGTCTTTTGGTGTCCTGAATCTCCGCGATGGTACGCTAGAAAAGATCGATGGGAGGAAGCCGAACGCAGTTTGACAAGGGTACGCACTCTGCCGGCGGACCATCCCTTCATCCAGGACGAACTTCAGCAGATCCGTGAGCAAATCCTAGTTGGCCTTGCTCCCCCGACAACCAAGCATAGCCCGTGGTACTATGTGAGGCGCTTGACCCGAAAAGGGACTCGGAATCGTATCGGCATTGGTCTTCTGTTGATGGCTTTTCAGAATTTGACGGGCGTGAACATTATCACATAGTAAGGATCACAATGTCGCCTCTGGAAGGACCACAGCCGCTAATAGTATGACTTGAAGCTACTCCCCACGGATCTTTGAAACACTGGGTATCGGTAGCACTGATACAAAGTTATTTGCAACTGGGTTCTACGGGATCGCAAAAACAGTCGGAATGATCATCTTCAGTGTGTGGCTGGTTGAGAGGGTGGGTCGGCGCAGTGGACTGGTATGGGGTGCCTTTATAGGCAGCCTTCCAATGTGGTACATAGGGGGCTATGTCTTCAAACAGGACCCAACAGGCACGTCAGCCCGAGGGGACACGGTGCGTACTGCCTGGGGTTATATTGCCATGGTTTGCGTCTACCTCTATGGGCTCATCTACTGCGCTACTTGGCAGGTAAGTAGTGCCCCTCTTTCCCGCCATGTCCTTTGGCCATGAGATGAGCTGACGGTTCTTCCAGGGTATTACCTGGGTAGTGTGTGCGGAAATCTTCCCAATTGACATTCGTATGCTGTGTGTAGCAATCACAACAGCCGACCAGTGGCTCTGGTCATTCATCATCAGTCGCACCACACCGTACATGATTACCTCGCTTGGCTACGGTACGTACTTCTTTTTCGCGTCACTGATGATCTGCATGGGCTTCTGGGCGTGGTTCTTTGTCCCTGAGACAAAAGGAAAAACCTTGGAGGAGATGGAGGCGTTATTTGGCGCCGCCACCGCTTTTGACTATGAGATTGGCGGGGTCCAGTCAGATGAGAAGAAGGAGATCGTGCAGATCGAGAACGTGGCAGAGAAGGGATATAACGACAGCCGATGACTCCACGGCCCCGGCACTAGCAAGCTGACAAACGGGAAGGCCAAGGACTGAACCGTGCATGGCTTATTCGGATATGATTCAACGTAGCTATGTTATGGTATGTCATATTGTGAATATTATTTGAGCTTTATGAATATTATGGACGTTAGTAATTTAGGAAATGCCATTACTGGTATAAACGGTCATATTTACTTTGCTTTATCAACGAAATCAAGCGAGTCCACTTTCAAGTAACCGAGCTTGCATCTTCCCGCCGTCGGCTATGATACGTCTAATAATCCTTTGGACGATATTTCTAATATATATCTACACTACGGAGCATTCCAACACCCAGTCCGATTAAGCCCCTCTTTTTTGTTCACAAACCTGATGACCTAGAGTACGATAGTGAGCAACGATCTCACTGCCCCACGGATTCGGAAGCTTGCGAGCAGTCATAAACAGACAACCAAAGGAAGGTATCATGTCAATATGGGATTGACTGGAGATTCGACCACCCGCTGCCCTTGCACAGCCTCCACATGTGCGGGGCTGTTGAACGAAGTATGGAACCATAAGGAGCGATCAAGGAGTCGTCGCCCAATGAGAAGCAGAGCAAGGTGATCAGATCACAAAAGGGTCGGGACATGTCAGACAACAACCGGCTTAATGTCGCCAAAGGCAAGAATTAACCGTAAGCTGACAGTTTCTCAGTCATTCTCCAGTCCGTAGTCAACTGGCGGCTCGTGTTGCAGTGGGTTTCGGCACATATGTGCGTTTTGGGGTACTGATAAGCGCTTGGCCTTGAGGAGGTGGAAGTTATATATTTTCGCCAAGGCCAATATCAAATTCAACTGCAAACCCTGATAGGTCAAGCAGAAAAGGGTTCTACATTCTTAAACAGCAATAATTGTTAACCTATCATTAACTGACTTGAGCAAATAATGTGAAGAGCATTGCCGCCTCCGCTGAGAGAGGCAGTGACCAGAAACCTGGTGCTTTAGCGGCTTCAAGTGCAAGCCGATAGCATATCTCCAAAAGTTGGCGTTCTGTGGGGTGGCCCTCAGTTTTCATCCGTAAACCGATTGCCATTGCCATGTAGACATGGAATTTGGATATGACATCGATGTAGGGTATTCTCCAATCGTAGGGAACAGGCAAGGAACAGTAGATAACATCCAGGAATAATCGGAACATTTCCCGACTGACAGTATACTTAGCCTCTCCGACCTCGTTGAAAAATATGTGCAGAAGTGTCTCGGCCTCGAATCTGGTGGGCGAGGTGGTTATGTTCGGGGTCTTGCTGGTAGCAGAATGCAGAGAATCATGAACTGCGGGTGAGGAACAGTTTGTGCCCATGGCTAGGGACGATGCTGAAAGAGGAAGATACTGGGGTGGCATATCGGTCAGACGTGAGGAAGCTGTTGTAGGCGACATAGGATATCCTGGTGAAAGTGTCTCTGGTACTTGGTGGAAGCTTGTAGAGAATGCATCGGGAACCTCGGAGGCGGTATAACGCGGAGATCGTGTAGCAGGTAAGGATACTAATGTGGCAGAGACGCTATCCGCGACTGAACGAGATGGCTGGTACATTTCAGCGGAGTGCCGGATAATTTCAGAATCATTTAACAAGCATAGCGGAGAAGAGACTTGTTGCTCTGTCCGCCCGGCAACAATCTGACCTGGACCAGCGAACAAGTTGCCGCTGAGTTCCGAAATCAGAGATTCCAATCGCTGAATCCTAGGTTCTAAGATCTCGTGTATCTCACTCTTTCTTTGGGGGCGAATACAAGCATGGGAGAGGCGCCGACAAGTTGCACAGGGAGTCTCAGTGTCACAACGTCTCTTTTTCTGCCGACATATCTCGCACGCCGTTATAGGTTTCCGTTGCAGCGAACATGCGCTGGAAGGCTTTTCTCCCATGGTACAGTGCTCTTCAACAATACGTTCCAAGAGCCACTGGTCCATGACGACCGGCCAAGCTGACTTCGACGGATTCGTCTCAGTCAGCTCGAAAATTGAAGTTTGATTGCGTTGGCTTTACAGACATCGGCTGGCCCAGTCATAAATATATAGGGCTCAGTCAGTCCGGGAATTCCAAGTAATGAATAGAAAGGACAGAAAGACCTTTGAGGAAGAACAGAGCACCGATAGCGACTTTGAGAATCTGGGAACCGGGGAGCTATTATCTGTTCAGTCCTATACCCCCGCAGACAAGAGCACTGCCACCATTCTCGCCGACCCGCAGCCGTCAAAAGCGTCGGCTCAATCAGCTCCTTTACATTTGCCAATTACTCCTCCGCCGCCTTGAGAGCAGACTGGCGCTCTTTCGTGATTCTCTTGGCTTATAAGACGGGAGATTGACGTGGTGAGCGATCAATGTAACCTCAATTTACACCCTGATTCTGTACGCATTGAAGGTTGAAGGACACCCGTTCAGCGACGCTTTTTGCGGTCTAAGTATTGCGATGAGAGATGGCTTGCATAGCATTCATACTCGACGCTGCGTATGTCTGCCCGCCCTTGCCAGAGCTTCCCAGATACTCGCCATTTCAGCTAGTTTCTGTCGACCTTCAGCGTTGATAGTCAATCTCTCTGGCAGCGTGAGGAAACAAATGCTGAAGCAAAGCATATCGAGTTCTCTGGGCGTTCCCAGTCTTGAGTCGAGAATAGACCGAGTGGCGTAAGGAGTGAAAAGGGTTCTCGCCAACCTGGATCGTCTTGATATAATGGAGAATGCTATGGCGTGGGAAAGGACACCGTGGCCAAGGAGGTCGAAGAAGTGCTGTTACTGTTGCAATCGAATCAGTGGTTGACAAGTTGTATTCCAAAAGCCTCTCAGTCGCGGTCCTAGCTGCGAGGATACTACCCTGAGTCTGACAATAGCCGTTTCCTACTGCAGCCGTACTTCAGTCCTCCCCGCCCAGTCCTGGAGCAACTTGATATCCGTGAATGTGCTCTGTAGCAACCCAAGCCGCTTCTCATGCTGACAAGCGTCGAAGTCTTCCACGGAGGAACGTGGCGGTCCTTACGGTTGCTGAATATGGTCAAGACAGCAAACAAAATCGCCATCCGCTCAGTTGCTAGAGGTGGAATAAAATACGGCGAGCGAATCGAACCAAATGGCTGGCTCTCGATTCTCTCTCCATGTGCAGCCTCGGCATTTGGCCCGTAACGCAGATAATCCGTCATACTACCTGCCATTTTCTTGAATCGCTCATCAAAGTTCACGTCACCAGATAGAGCAGCAGCCAGACCTAGGTTTTTTTTCTCAAAGTTTCCTTCAACCCACTGGGTAACGATCGTTGAGGACACCAAGAAATTTTCCAGGGCTGCGAGATTAGAATAGCGTATTTGCAGTGCGGGAATGTTGTCGGTCTTGAACTCGCCCGTGTCCAGCGACCCCATTCATACTCACGAGGTGTACGTTTCCAGGGATTCGCGACGCCGAAATCGACTTCCCGGACCTTCCCAAAGGAAAAGTCACTGCCGTTCGCCTTTAATAGTTAGTAGCCAATCGGTGAAGTAATAGCGAGTTGAGATGCCCAATCCGTCTGGTGTCGTCATGTTGCATGGCGTCGAATACTCATTACCGTCACATTTGGCCGACCGCAAGGTTTCCTGGGTGACGTTCTTGCACTGGCTCTTGAAACCTAGTGATATATAGGATCCAGTCCAGCAACACTCACCGGGGCAGCTGAACGTTGCCGGGGTGTTGATGCCGTAGAGTCCCTGGACCACGGCGGACTGGATGTTGGGATTTTGCGGAATGCTCTTTAATCAAAATATGTGAGCGGCTCTTGTTGTTAGACCTGGGGCGCCAAAAATGCTTACCAATACGAGGGTTCGGCATTTCTCCCATCCGCTCAAGGGAGTATTTGTGTGCATATCCAAGGGTGACTCTGTCATCGGGGAAGAAGATGTGTCACTGCTCGAACAGGACCACTTGCTGCGCAAATGGCGCGAAGGTGAGTCGCATAATAGTGATAAATGCGCCAATGGTGGCCAGGTTCAACTTGACTGTGGTAAGTAACATGATAGATCCCCATATGCCGCCGCGACTAGCTTCATCAAATGTTCCAAAGTCAGAAAGCTTCCGAGATCCGGTCTTGAAGTGAATCCACTTAAGTTGGCCGATGAACTGGCTCACGCCGTGCATCAGCGCCGCGGTGTAGCTGGTAGTCAGGAGAGAAATAGTCGCGCTGAGAGAAACACGGGCGCCCCAGGCAGAAAGAGGCTTGTTGTCCATATACCAGAAGATGCAGGCGATGCAATGAGGAGGCTCGGGCTCAGAATTGAGGTGATGATCTCTAAGAGCCATTACTTGGGGAAGTACATCGGATGGCGCTTATACTCAGCGCAGGCCAAACTCGGTGCCTCGGGGCCTACTTCGGAGACATGTGCGGGCTCATACTTGGAGACTTGCCTCTGATGGGTGCGCCCACAGCTCAACAGATTATAATGTCATCAATCCGGTACCGTATCCATCATGGACTGCCGCTATCTTTGCCGTCGCGGGAACAATCGCGTTCTGGCTTCAATCTCTGAAGGATAGATTCCAGGCAGACAAGTTACATAAGACACTGTTTCGAGTATTGATGCTGTTTTAGGTCTTGCTAATATGACTGTTGACTGCAGGCATGGTAGTAGGTCTTACTATGATGTTGGGCAAAGAAGGCATCTGCGAACCTTGGCTAGGGACAAGTTTGAGGATGATGCTTAGGGGTTCGGACAAGTTGCTGCATTAACTGTCTGGGCCCCAATACCAGTTGAACTGCTGTATATCCTGAATGGCGAGTAGCTCTTCTTATTATTTGCTTGCGATTTAATCAAGCTGACAGTTGCACTTTATTATAGACTTGGCCCAAAGGAAGTCTCAAAGATGGAATCAGTGGAATCAGGCTATTAGTGTCTTCTTCTCTCCCAAAGCTGTGAAACAAGACCAAATCACGCCCAGTTGCGCCTCGCAACCCGAAGGGAAGGATCAGGGTGACAATGCAAGAGTGGTTGAGGTTGCTGGCAACTAAGAAAACGCTACGTCTTTGAACATGGTGGAAATAGTTGCTCAAGTTGCAGTCAATCAAGTCACACTTATGTATAGTTGATGGTTTGGGCCGCGCTGGTCCACAGCTTCTGGCCCTTCTGTGTTGGTAGTGGTCATCAATAACACTGCATTTCCCTAATACAGAACTTGCACCAACTCAGACCAATTGCAACTCTAGCTACCCCCGAGCCCTCTGTCTGCTAAGTAACTCAGACAATCAAAAGCGCTCAACTAGTGTCCTCTAAAACACGTTATTACTCAATACACAAGTGTTAGGTGTCCTACACGCTACTCTAGCTATTTCTAAGGAAAAGCCGCGTTATTTTGGTTGTTTTGAATAGTTTCAAAATACTGAGTTTGCTGGGTTTTGGGAGGGGTGATTGGCTCGGGGGTGGATCACGTTACAGGTCAGAAGTACAGGCAGCGGCGACTGTAAGCAACCATAGTTAGTATGGGGGAACATGGACCCTATGAATGGTTCCATTACGCGTGATTATTACTGCATTACCTCAATAAATTCCATGGAACACCCCATTGGAAGCATTGTAGTAGTGCAAGTGACATAATGACCCTGTGGTAAGAGCGGGGAGGGGGTGCTCCATCTATATTTTTAACGTTCCAAGAAACGCGCCTGTTCGTCTTGATTATGTGTTAGATTAAGCCTAAGGCTTCTAGAGAGTGGTCGGGGCCTCTGAGTTTCAAATAGTTGACGTACTACCAAAGTCAAGTGTAAGAAGGCTGTGCCAATGGTTATCCTTTGTAAGCTAAGTAGTATAAGGTTTGCAACTATGCACGCTTCCGTCGATTGCGCTTTTACCATATTCATCAACCTTGACAGACACTATAGGGAGCGGTAGCGGTTTCTTTGCATAATTGGTCGATGATGTATGTAGAGGTCGTCATGGAAAGAGTGACGTCCTTGACCTATGCTGCTACAAGCAGAATGGTGGTGGGTTGCATAACCAGGTTGCCCCCATATATTTGGACATTTAAGGTCTAAGAGAGGAATCCTCGTGCAGAGATCTAATCATTTTGTTCCTCTGTCTCCATTCAATGGAAGCAGGATCTCTGGTTGAATCAGTCACTGTGTCAACGCTACTTGGGGCTTTCCCTACATAATGCAGCTTAAGCTTTACGTGATCAGCTTGATCAGGTACTTCGGTTTCACGTCCTTGATTGGACTGGACTCGGTGGATGAGGCTCCTTTATTAAAAGGAGATAACACCACTCTGGAGGAACTCAGCTCCACACCACCCATTTTTGTGCCACCCGGTACCGGTAAAGATAATCGCATCAAGTGCAATTACCCGGGACTGCCCGGCTGGTGGCATCCGGATTCACCAGATTTAAGAGATGTCTGGCTCCGGAATAATAAAACTGGGCGTGAGTACAACATCAAAACTGATTATGAGGCTTCCTGGCCACAGGGAGTACGGCGCGATGTAAGTATCTAGTGCACCATGTGGAGTGGGAGTTTATACTGATGTACGCCCTTATAAAGTACCATATCATTGTTAGTAATGACACCACTGCGAATTGGGATGGAATCCCCTTTCCTGGGGCAAAGTTGATCAATGGAACCTTTCCTGGGCCCTGGATTCGTAAGTCCTCTGCACTACGTTGAGACAGATGCTGATAATGTGTAGAGGCATGCTGGGGAGATTCAGTTCGTAAGTACATGGATAGGTCATTAAGTTGTTACTTGACTTTAATGGGTAACAGACGTCACTGTCACGAATAACCTCACTTACAATGGAACGGCCATTCATATGCATGGGCTGCGCATGCTTAATAATAGTCTGATGGATGGCGTACCTGGGGTCACTCAGTGCCCAATTCCACCAGGGGAGAGTTTTACATACAAATTCAGAGCCACACAATATGGCACCACCTGGTACCACAGCCATTACTCACTTCAATATAGTGATGGCATGTATGGGCCCCTGACCATTCATGGACCCACATCGGCCAACTGGGATGAGTCCATTGACCCAATTCTCCTGGGCGACCATAATCACAGAAGTGCCTTCCAAGACTACTATCAGGAGCAATTTTCCGGAAAAAATAGAGCGCCACCCAAGATGACCAGCATCCTAATCAACGGAAATGGTACGCTCGCGTATCTATGCAAGCCTTGGTAGCGGTCATGACTGATGTGCGTAATGCGTTCTAGGGAGCTATGCTGGAATGTTGCTTAGGAGATATCCAATGGAGGTTGAAGGTGTAGGTCTTCGTTCTGCCTGCTTTGAGTGTTATCCTAAACATATTTCTAGCGTAAACGTTACTTGTTAAGACTAATCAACACGTCCACTGATACAACCTATGTGTTCGCCATTGATAACCACAACTTTACTGTTATTGAGTCGGACCTGGTGCCTATTGAGCCTTATGAAACAGACCATTTGGCAATTGGAATTGGTGGGTAATTGCCTTCTACACACCCGGTGGAGGTACGCACTGACATGTACCCAGGGCAACGATACCATGTTGTGCTAAACACATGGCCGGAGGAACAGCGAAATGGGACCAATGAATTTTGGATACGGACTGTGCCAGCTGATCACTGCAACAGCTTTGCTGATCGACTTGACGTACGGCAGGGCATCCTGTGCTATAAGGGCTATAATTGCGGATGGCCGACAACAAGTGAGGGTGAATACAACTACACCTGTCGTGATGAGCCACCGGAAAAACTGCGGCCCATCATTCCATGGACAGTGCCTTCTCTCGAAGAGGGTGACATTGATCTACCCAACGCGACGATCATGCTTGCAAACTGGTCTCTCCCTGCTGAGCCACCTGACATACCATCAGGCCCCGTGGTGAACAACTGGCACATGTTGGATCACACCCTTTGGGTGAACTATTCAGAGCCGACAGTGAGCAATCTTGATAGTCCATTTGGCGATAACGCCGTCGTATATACGGTTGATAAAAATCCCCCTCACAAAGAGTGGAACTACATGGTTATCGTTGGAGGTAAGGATAAAAACTTGGGTCCTCCAAAGGGCGGTCGATTGATCCCTGCTGCGCATCCGGTATGTGGGCCGAAGACCAGTAAGGACACCAGTCCATGCTGACTTTTTTGCAAAGATCCATCTCCACGGCCATGACTTCGCACTACTGCAGCAGTCAGAGTATACTTACAAAGGGCCAAGTTCACTAAATTTGACATATAACAATCCACCTCGCCGTGACGTGGTGCTTCTGCCAAAGGATGGTTTTGTAGTCATCGCATTTAAAGCTGACAACCCCGGTGCTTGGGCAGTCCATTGCCATATCGCCTGGCATGCTTCAGCTGGGCTAGCGTTCCAGATCTTGGAAAGCAAAAATGATTTCAAGCGCCTGATGGACAAACAACCTCGGGACAGAAGACAACTCGACAGGACGTGCCGGCGTTGGAACGAATGGCGTTTTAACCCGGACAAATTCTGGCACCGCAAAGGTCGTTTCCAGGATGATTCCGGCATATAGCTTGATTCACAGTATTGGTGTATGGAAGTTTAGGCTATATTATATACAGTACTATTCAGCTATAAATGATAGCACCAAATGTATTAATTACATCTGAAATATGTTATAAGTAATAAATTCTCTACTATACTATAGTTAAGTTGCTTTGCTTGGGAAAACATCGTTCTTTCCTACCGGAGTGCTCAGGGGTGCCATGTTCGCCCGAGATAGGGCAGAGTGGTCTCTCGATGTGGAATATGTCACCAACAATGTGTACCCAGAGTTGGAGAAGGCAGCCACGGCGCTGGCAAAGTTGCTTTAGCGGGCGGAATCCACGCCTGTGGGAGGACCCTGCTAACTGAACCAGGCGGGAGGATACAAGCTCCCTTCAGCTACGCAGCCATCTATCAGGACCAATGGGCCTCCACCGTGCCGGATGGAGTATGCGGACAAAGGGGACACATGACCTGCTGTTCTCTATGGAACGGCTCTCCATCAATCCCTATGTGGTCCGGCGTCTTCACCCGCGCAGGGCGGTCTCCCCTTTATGGTCGATGAGAGAGTGGTGCAGCACATGGCGGGAAGAAGAACCCTCGAGGCTCTCCGCCACAAGGGGTGCCTCTCTTTACTGATCATTTGTACCAGGCTCCATACCCCGAGACATCTGAGCGCTGAACAGCCGCTTGCACTGCCTACTTCTTTATCCACCCGCTCCGGCGACTTTCTCCCTCTAGCCATCACGACCAACATGGGGAGTGGCCTCCGCACATATACACGATGGATGAGACGCACGACTGGCTGTTTGCTAAGATGGCTTTTGACATGAATGATCTATTCCACTTGCAGCTGTATCACCTGGCAAATACGCATGATGTGGCAGACTCCGTTCACCTGGCGGCATTGCGCACCATGAGCGCACGTCACTCTGTCCGTGGATACCTGGATCGCCGTATGCTCCCTTTTTTGTCCTGTTTTTCCTTCAATCTGTACTGCTAAGGGCAGTTATAAGTAATGTACCAGGCATATGCAGTTCATCCCATCGGAGTGGAATCGCTCTTCAAAAAAAGGGGCTGCTAAGACAGTTCTTTTGCGCTTCCCAACTGGGCTGGCAAGGAAATCGCGATGGATGCCTACTGGGAGCATGCAGAGCATTACTTGGCCACGAACTTCTACTAGGACGTAGTAATCGCGGACTGGTCGACTGCTCTTACGGGCCTCGCTTGAGCTCTTTCCCGTTCTACGAGACGGCGGCGCCCATGGTGGGGGCCATTGACGGCTTTCCATAAGTTTTTGTGGAATTGTGTTACTCGGAGCAGAGGCTAATGAGCTAAGCCAATAAACTACAGGACTGGATCATCGAGGCTACCAATGCGGCTGAGGTTATTGATTTTGTGCTGGCCCCGATGCTTGAGCGCGAGGACTTCGCAAATATTGCTCTGCGCTCAACGGTGTGACAGTCGGCGAGGCCTCCAGTGTGCTCCCTCTCAACCCTTCCTCCTTTAACCGGCCGCTCCCTGAAACCAAGGGGAGCCTCGATTCCCTACTTCCCTGGTCGCGTAACGGGACACCAGTGCTGAAACAGACCTCCCTCCTTGTGTGTTTTAACCGAACATTGCAGGATGAACAGGAGGGAAATCTCTCCCTATATGTTTCTAGGATCCAGCTTCCTGGAGCAGACGAGCGAACCGCAAGTGTGATTCATAACGCTGGGAGGAGTTCCGGGGGAAGATGTATGGGCTATTAGTGATGAGATCCGGGTGAGGCAGTTCGATGAGAGTGTTTGTCGCAGGGGATGGGCTCATCTGGCGATCGATTGAACCTCGGAAAATTCTATATTACTTGTGTGTGTAGCTGTATTGTTGTGGATTGTTTAGCGGTGCATTGTCGAAAAAGAAGATGCTGATAGTCTATGGGGTCATTGTGGGCAAATCTGACTCTAGAATATATATACATATATATGTGTGTGTGCTGGAGAGATTAGACATTCGGCTGAAAAGTCTACACATATGCTTGTGAGTAGTCTTGTTAGAATTATGTATCCAACAGACATATATATATTTTCTCATGTGGTATGATATGAGAGATAATTAGAAAAGCTAAGAAAGACAAGACTGAGAAGCAGTGAGGAAAACAGACAGGATTATAACATCTAAGTTTCTTATCTTCGCAAGCATTTAAGGATCACCGCTGCCTATGATGAAGAAATATCCATGTACGGAGAAACTAAAAGTAATCCCTCATTCAACTAGGTTATCTGCGGCATCAGTTACATTCCTAGCTGCTTTCGACTACCTAGACAGGCAGACTTGAAGGTATCTATGACAGCATATCCATATTTTGAGGAAGCATCCTTGCGCTGATACCGATTCTCGGTTTTAACAAGACCCTGCAGTTTCCAATTCATTCAGCTAGTAATACAATTATACAACTATGTATGTAATGAGATGCATACTGCAGAATTAACTACAGCTTGGACTCTACCTTACACACAGCAGAATCCCGTGCTTTCTAGATTGCTTCCACATACCGTGCAAAGGATCATATGGCATGTGCGCGCAGTGACCCGTACCCTCAAAAAGCACCTCATCGACTTCCAGCCCTTCTCTCTGGCTTCCGGGGCATGGCCCAAGACGTCGTGCCAGTTAGTCATGCGATCTTCCGAGTACATGTAGCACACGTATCCTGTTACGTCAGGGTCCTCTCGTTGCGGCGCTGGACTGACCGTCTCCTGTCACTCATCTGAGAGATCTGGGAGCTATACTCAAAGTTTCAACACACCCTGCGGTCTCGCGGCTTCAGAATAGAGGTGGCGACATACATCATGCATGCAAGCTCCGTTAACATCCGGTTGAGTGTCCAGTATCCACGGACAACCTTCATCGTCCCCCGTAGGCGCTCCTCTCGGACCATGCGCTGCTGTCCGAATATGGATTCTGGTCCTAGCAGGCGTGGTGCGGTGCATATCTGCTCATAACCTTCTTCTCGTCTGCTAGATAATGAGGGCCTAGGAGAGTCTGGTTATGGTCAAGCACGAAAACAAGGCATTGCCCTTGGTAGATGTTCGGATGACCGACAATAACACAAGGCTGGGGAGTGATCCTGCCGGACATAGGGCTCGATGAGCAGACAGCCAGTTAGACCTTTACCACCTAGTTCATGCTCTATAGCAGCTGTGTCATGCTTGGATGTGCTTTCCACAAGCGAACAGCGGGAAGATACCATCTTCGACCGAGCCTGAGACAAGTCCTATCCACGCCCAGGGCAAGAGATAAAAGGCACTGATGGAAGCAGGAGGTGTAGCTGCTCATCATTTGTGAAGTATTCCAAGTCAAATATGGACCACTGCAAAGCCATTGGCCTGCACCTTCCCCTTCACTCCATCTCCGTCCTCGATAGACCAACGGTCCTTGTCGGCTTCGCCAGTGCCTTTTTGTTCCTCCCAGCTTTTAGGACTGTCAATTACTCGCGCAAGCAGTCCAAAGAGCGGGAAGGTATCCCCGGCCCCTCTGGATGGCCCTTTAACCGGAGTGGGCTGACTCTGTCGGCCCGCCCACGAGAACTGTTAAACTCCTGGACGGCCCAGTTTGGAGATGCCTTCAAGGTACGCGTGCGGTGGTACAACTGGATGTTTTTCAACAATGACATCCAGCTGTCGCTCGGCACCATTCTAGAGGGCGTGAAGCTTAAGAAGCTTTCTGATGCTGCGATGGATGAGTTGGCACATCTTGTTTCTCAGCGCAAGGTCGTTTCCTTACCCGACCGAGATCTAATTGATGATGGTCCTGGTGCCCAGGAAAATTTCATGAGATATCTTGGAAAGCTCAACTACCAGCCTGTCTCAGGAATTGTCAAGGACCATCGAGGTTCCACATCATCCACCGTGATGGAAATAAGAATGAGATAGCTCAATTTCTTGAGCGGAGAACCACCACAACCCCCTGGCATCAGGATTTTAGCTATAATATTCATCCCCGGGTATACGTGATGCTGGGACTGCTCGAGGGCCCGAAGGTGGGAGGAGACACCGTCTTTGCTGGTACAGATGCTGCTTACAAGTAATGCGTGCCTAAAATCCTACGTTACCAAAGAGACAAGTGCGCTGACAGTACATAGAGGCGACTATCTCCTACGTTCCGTGCTCTGATTGACAGTCTCCAAGCTGTTCATTCGTCCAGCAACCATGCCCGCGCTGCGGGAGGTTTGGTACGAAAGGATCCCGTTGATACTGTCCACCCACTAGTCCGAGTTAACCCTGTTACTGGAGAAATGCATTTTCATGAATGGCGAGTTTATTACAAGAGTAGTTGGCTTGAAAGTCTCCGAGGCAAAGCTATTGCTAGGGTTCTTGCTGCAGCACATCACGACCGGCCATGATTTCCAGGCTCGTGTCCGCTGGAGCCCCAGAACGATTGTAATGTTTGACAATCGCTCAACAATCCGTGAGTCCTGTTCGCACTGCCCATCATTGACTGCCTCCTGACTCTTTAGATTCTGCGATTGTTGATTATATTGATGAAGAACCTGGTGCCCAGCCGCGACACATTTTCCGACTGTGGGCAATGACTGAAAAGCCCATCCCAGCAAAGGGACTGAATGAGCAGAGACTCTGATTCCTCCAGAATCAAGCTACATACCAAGCTAGTGGTGCAGGTCTCTCGCTAAGGGGTGGTGTGTCTGTCTTAGGCCAGAACGTTTTGGGTCCAGAAAATGGAAGCCTGATCTTTCTGTACGATATAAGTTAGTTTTAGGTTATTGTAACTTTTCCTGCGTCCGGTTCAAAGATTGACATATGCTTGTTTTATGGAAGAGGGGACTAAGAAAGCATGATTACATGTGACAATCTTCAACAAATACGTTGGATGGGGTCTAATTACTGACGCCTTCGTGTTGTACGACCTTACGCATACCACTCTCTCTTCTACTGTCTGCATTATTGGTGTTCGCTTTGTCGAGCATCAAGACATCGTTGTTGGTTTCGGGGAATAAATTGTTCTTAGTTCAAGACGCACTAGGTTGGATGGGATCTCCGGCCAAATCTTCTGCAGCGGCGCCGGATCTCCCAAATGCAATGTTGGTGTGGTAGTTCGGTTGACCGCTGTACTCTTGGCAGCTACGATTATTTAGCAACTGTGTGTGTTTGATTGTCGTCGCTCGCTGATGATGACCCCTTTCCCATCGGCCTATCATGAACAGGGTACTGCGTATTTTTGCCTGCCGCACACGGTGGAAAATGGATGCTACTTGGAGATTACACTCTGATGGAGAACCTATGGAACTCCGCCTACTCATTTGTTTCGCGGCTGGAGTGCGCTGATTCGCGGGGGGCGCTAGGCGAACACCCATGTGGAGGTGCCATCCTTCGGTGAAAGAGTGGCCTCTTGGCCTAGGCTGGTAAGTTCAGACTCCAGACTACTGGTTGCCGAGTATTGGTGCGGGGAGTACATCAGTTCTCACTAGAAGATTGCAGGGGGTCTTGCGTTATAAAATAAACCCAAGGGCTGAGAAAAGACAAGGGCTATCGGGGGGTAGAGTCGGCTGCACAATAGATAAGCCATTCAAAGAGTCAGTTGTTGGATGGACATATAGAGTGTTTACAGCGCCCAGACTTTCACGGCTTATATGGCGCTATGTAAAAGCCTATTTAGAGAGCTTTGCCTTTGCATGTTCCCTGGAAGGACCCGTTGAGACCCGGTTTTGTATCTTTATATACTAATTTTGTATTCATGGTTTTGCTACCAGATGCCGCCCCTGAAGTCTCGAAAATCTACTTTCCACTGACGCGCTAGTTAATGATCGGCAACTCAGTTTATTAAATTGTGCTCTTCCCTATAAACCACATTCCCTAAACTGCAAACCTTTATCCTATTAAACTCAGAGGACTTTCTAGGGCAGGATATAGGATGAGGATTAAATGGCCATGGCAGTCTAGGTGGTGGTGGCTATGTCTATGCCAGTTGCAACTATAGTGGTCATGCTGTGCTGCTATAGCCTATATGCAGGGGTGGATTATGAAAGGTTTTGGCTGGGATGATGGTGTAATGGTCTTTACTGCTGTAAGTTAATCCTCATCTCTACTGTGGAGGAGATTAAACTTATATAAACAGTTATTCTATATCATGTTCTCTATATACATAATTAATAGCACTCTATATAGGATAGGCTGGAAATTTAAGAGCCTTACTACCTACTAGTATATAATAGCTATAAAGATAAGCTAAAACTTAATCTTAGTTTTATCTAATTATGCTAAAAGGAATACTTACCTAATAACTATAATAATAGTATTAGTAGTTTTATAAAACTAGTTAGGGACCCTGGTAGTATGGTAGGCTACTTATAGTCTAGGATAGAGATTCCAGTGCCTAGATGGTAGTTATTAATAAGGGAGGCTGCCTAGATACTAGACAAAATATTAGTTTAGGTTATAGGAGTAAGGAGGCTGCTAGTTCACAGGCCTAAACTAGATAGGAGGCAGAGATATATATCCCTATAGTAGTAGTACACCTCTAGCACGAGATTCCGCCCCCTAATAGGTACTAAGTTTAGTATAGATAATCATACTAGAATAGGACCTAGGAGTATTTTAGCAGGCTAGCTAGGTAACCTAGATTATTAGGTATAAGAAGTAGTATAGCCCTAGTAGGGAACAGTGCACCTAGTAAAACCTCTTTAGCAAGCTAATCCTGATAGGTACATGCTGATTATGCAGCTACACTAGTAGATTAGGACCCTATAACTAGGATGGTTGGAGGCAGCATAATAAGATGAACTAAATAATACCTAGATTAGGCTGCCTAGATAGCAGGGGCTGTAGTCCAGGGGCGATGCAGTGGCTGGGATGGGGGGTGGCAGCATGGATACCCAAGGGCCTGACAGGGACGGGCGGAGCTTGCTCGTAGGGGATGCGTGACTATAAATTTCTACACCTTAACTGAACTTGTACTTGTGCCTCAGAGCCAGATCTGGGGACAAGAGAAAACGAGGGAAAGTAGAGAAGAGACAAAAGCGAAGAATGGAAAATTTCACATCAAAGTATCATACGACGTGGATAGGAGGCAATCGTCTGCCTCGGCAAGACGTGAAACAAGCTCATTGTCGTCCATGGGATAAAGTGTTATGGAAAAAAATATAAACGCTAACAGATCGCTGCTCTAGAGAATTCGCAGCGAAGCGGACGAATGCAGGTCTCGGGAGCTGAAGCCCACGCTGAGTTGGATGTGACCTTCGGGTATCCTCCACTTCTGTGCTACAGTGTCCCAGAAGCTTAGGTCGCGACGCCTTAGAATGAACCGGACCTCTTGGCTGGCCCGAGGCTCTAAAGTCACCTTTTCAAAGCCCCGGAGGACTTTTACAGGAGTTCCCAAAGGCATCTTTTCACTGGGATAGGAAAGATAGAGTTGCAGGACAGTCGCCCCTGAAACTCCTCCGGTGTTAGTGACCGTTGCTTTGACGCCAATCATCTCATACCACAGATCGGGGTTTCCACCCGCCGGGGTCGTCCTCTTGGAAGCGTGTGAGCACGGGGATATGTGGCCAGTAGCATGTTCAAGACGCTCAACAGAAAGGCCTGAAGAGACATTGAATGTAGTATAACTGAGACCATAGCCGAATTCGTATAAGGGGCTAATCCTCTGGGCGTCAAAATGCCGGTAATCGATCATCAACCCCTCGGTGAAGTTGACTTGCCATGCGTTGGAGTCAGTAGCTGCCGGGCCAGTCAGATTGAGAATGGGGGTGTTATAGTCGGAGGCGTCCTTTGCAATAGTGTACGGAAGTTTTCCAGACGGGTTGACATCTCCCCATAGAATATCCACGATTGAATTACCGGTCTCCTGACCGGGGTAATGCGCGGCCAGAATGGCGGTAACATTGTCATTCTCAGCCCACGGCATTGTATTGACACCGGCAGTATGTGTCACCACGACAGTCTTTCTGGGGCAAATCGAAGCGACGTTATTAACAACCAGAGTGGAGTTCCAGTCGGCTTCGAGGGATGTTCTATCGAATCCTTCAACGAGCCACGAATTAAGGAACACAAGGCAGACGTCGGGCCAAGGGTAGATACTCTTGAGGTCTCCTGCTGCGATCAAGTCATTGTTTGTAAGATAGACCACGTGAGAGCCTTCATCCTTTGCACGCGCTTTGATAGCCTCTAGGGGAGAGACAACGTAAGGCATACGACCACTACCAGAGCCGCCGCCGACTGCAAGAGTCCCCATCTTAGGCCCGTAAGCATCGTCGGGATAGAGTAACCCTGTAGAGACGTCCGGGGCATCGTTGCCGAAAACTCCAATGACCTTGGGTGTCTTGAGAGGGAGCGTGTTGTTCGAGTTTTTGAGCAGAACTGTGCCAGCAGATCCAATCTCCCGAATCAACAATGAATGATTGCCGCGGACATCTCGACCCTTGGGACTAGGGTCACCAGGGGAAAGCAGACCGTAAGTAGCTGCTAGCACAGCGTATGACGATGGGTCAACGGTGGGATAGTCGGTGTCTTGATCCAAATAGAAGTATGGAGTGAGGATCCGCTGGATCATCTGGTCCAGTCGACCCTCCGAGATACTTCCGTTTCTAACGCCAGACACAACGTTGGGACCAAAATACGAGCCTAAGTCCTTTTCGCTCAGAAAGCCTGGCATATCCAAGTCAAGGCCGGCGTTAATAGCGCGGACACCTGAGTGCGTTGCAAACCAATCCGACATCACATAGCCCTCGAAACCCAGCTCATCTCTCAAGATTGACTTGAGAAGAGGCGCATTTTCGCAGGAATATGTCATGTTGACACGGTTATAACTGCACATAAATGAAGCAACACCGGCTTTGACAGCATCTGTAAAAGGCCAAAGATATAACTCATGCAAAGTGCGATCATCTATATTGGCTGAGACGGCAGCAACATCCACACTGTCAATCACTTCATTGGTCCGGTGGGTTTCTTGTTCATTGCCAATGAAGTGCTTGGCACAAGCTTGCACACCGACTGCTTGAGCATTTCGGATAGTCTCTTGAACCGCAACTCCCGAGAGGTAGGGGTCCGGAGAAAAGCCCTCCCAAAGGCGGCCATCCCATGGACTGCGGCCCATGGGACCAATTGTCGGGCTAAGATGACTGACATTAATACACGCAGAAAAAAAGCCTCATCGAAGAAAGAGAACCAACCCTAGCATGACATTGGCACCCTTTCCCCGAAACTCGACTGCCATAGCAGCACCTCGTTGAGCCATGAGTTTTCGATCCCATGTTGCCGCCACAGTCAAGCCTGAAGGGAAGACACTTGCCAGATCTGCGACATGTAGACCCTGTGGCCCGTCAGATAGGCAAAGGCCGCCGAATCCGACGCGTTCAATCGCCGCAAGATTGCCTATGCATTGTCCAGAGGGTGTGCCAGTGACTATGGAAGCCTTCTCAGTCAAATTTAACTTAGCTATCAGATGATCTGCTTTGGCTCTCGCAGTAGCCCACTTAGTAGCGTTGATTGCGTCGTCTACTGTTTGTCAGAATTAACAACGACTTCTTACATGATAAACTGCCGCCAACTTTGAGAGAAGTGTGTGCCTTGAACTGACCCGCATCGAAAGCCAGCGTCTTCTGGGGTAGTACTCTGGCGGCGAATATTGCAGTGATAAACGCTGCAAGAAGTGAGAAGAACATGTTGCATTCCCTAAGGAGTCAAGGTCCTTTCAAGGGAAAAAAAAAATAAAAATAAAAAAAAAGGGAACTTGAGGAGGAGGTAATATGCCTTCTTCCTATATATGTTTAGCTTTCATACTTTCCGGGATATAGGCAAAATGCGAGGTCTCTGCACATTCCGCAGAAAACGAATCTGGGGCACTATCTTCTGACCTGTAAGGGTCCTACAGATTCCGGTGATGTGCTCCAGTCTCGACCCCGGTAATTCCATGAGCACTTTTAAGTTCTAAGATGACACCTGTAGGGAAGGATGACTGCTGGACGAAGGCACTAAGGTAATATTATTACACGATAGCTGGGTAGCAGAATCAAGGTCAATGTGCATATTGCAACGGCCGAAAGCGGCTAACATATATTTATCCGGTTGACAGTCTCGCCAGAACTCGTCTGGAAGGTGCGTTAACCATCCTGGTTGCTATCAGTAAATGCCAGAAAGATACCACCTTCTGTATTCTTGTTTGGACCGTGAGATCGGCAGAATCTACTATAGTTTCAACACGCCCATTTCAGAGAGTTTATGTTGTTTTATATTGTCCTTACCGATATCATGTATGCTATATTTATAGGTGCTACTTAGATAGATAGATTGATTGGAGGAATCAGATTTGCAGCTTACCATTTTTACATTTACCATTGATGCGGAATGGCTAACCGGACCACGCTACCTCCTTACGCGAAACGGCTGGGGGCAGAGATTGAGAGATTTTTGATGAGTCGACCCTTGACTTCAGAGAAATTCAGACCTACTATTTACGTGCTTGTAATCTCATACATATACAGTATTGCAGGTACATACAAGTCTAAGCCCCAGTGACCAATCGCATCCACTAGATTACGCATACTCATCTTATAGTTTAGTTTTGTTCCCAGCAGCCTCAGACCATGTGGCTTGGAACTTTGATTGGCGAATAATCTATACGCGGATACAGCTTTTGCTGATTCGCCAACCTATTTTGTTTGGCTTCGCCCCACTTAGTCTAGCTGTGTTCATACGCGTTTAGTGTCTACTCGTAGTAAATCTCTCGAAGGTACAAAATAATTCAACCCACACGGCGCGGACTTTGATCTTTTCTAGGTATAGTAGAGCTAGACATGCCTGGCCGTCAACTTCGCGAGTCCCCCGCAAGGACCAGTGGGGACTCAACTGTGCCTTTGCGTTTTCACTGAGCTTTGAGTTTAAGCTTTAAGTAAGCTGGATTTGCAATCGCCTAACATAAGGTAGTAGGTGAGGAGAGCCATGAATTTCTGAGGCTTGGGTCTGTCCACTTTGCGTTCCATGCAGTGATAGGCATTCAAAGGAGTTCCGCTGTGGGATGCTGGGATTTCGCCGACTGGCTAGTTGTGGAAGCCAAGAACTAAGAAAAATCCCGCTTCTTGGGCATTTTCCATTCAGCTCACGCCATAACTGATATGTACAAGGTGTTTCTTGAATCCAAGCTATGAGCGTATCTGCTCTATTAGTTAATTAACCGGCCTGTGCGCCTCCTTAAATGGTGTATACAATCAACTGACCATCTTCAGTTAAAAGCCTGATAGTGTTTTGATTGCTCTATTGCTCGTTGTGACATCCCATTTCAGCATTTACTTTTGAACCACCAGGATGTTCAAACTGTTTGCTGTGAGAATGCTGCTATTCAGCATGCGGTCACTGCTTCTGGCGCATCCTCATCTGACTTACGCTCTAGTGCCCCACCATAATATTACTGAACAGGGCCAAAATAGATTACTCTAAAGCATTGTAACATGGGATTAGTATTCTATTTCTATTCAAGGGGAGAGGTTACTCTTCCTCTCTGGTGAGTTTTATCTATTTTAACTTCCTTTACCTGGTCTCTAGCTTGATATCTTCTAGAAAATTCAGGCTTTAGGATATTCAGGAGTATTATTCTACTTAGATTAGGCCCTGCTTAAAGGAGAACATAGAAAAATATGCCCTAATGGTGTCTTTACAGTGGAAGATTTCTTTAATGCTATAAGGCAAGCTGGTATTTACTTAATTATGCAACCAGGCCCCTATATTAACTCAGAAGTCTCTAGTGGAGGATTCCTAGGATAGCTTAGAAGGTTACAAGGGCACCTATAGATAATAGATAAGGATTACCTTAAAGTAATAACACTATATATACTTACCATTAGTGGTATCATTGCAAAGGTGTAAGTAACTAATGGTGGGCTGGTAATCCTGGTATAACCTGAGAATGAATATTCATTGTGCTTAAATATAACTGGTTATATTTAAAGCAATAACTTAACAGCAAATTTCAGTACTGTTAATGCTGGCTGTCTTCAGAAAGAGTACATGGCATACGTGGAAAAGCAATACCGGAAGGCGGGGATTGTCATTCCGTTCATTGACAATGACGCCATTCCTATAGGTAACTGGGCGGCAGGGGATGGACTGGGCGCTGTGGATATGTATAGCTTTGATGATTACCCCCTTGCGTGGGCCACTGCTCGTAAGTACCTCGTGGCACCGTTGCTCGATCTGCACTGATAAATGGCAGCCGATGACCCTTCGGACTGGTCAAGGTTGACGAACCCGTTATCCGTGTACAATTTCAGCACTCATATGGGAACGAGCCCGCATACTCCTATGTCTATATCTGAATTTCAAGGAGGTGTGCCAGATGCTTGGTATGCGCACCAACCCACCAAAGCCGACCATCGAGTAATGCGTGCTAATTGTGCTGATGCAATTGTACGCCCAGGGGCGGGGTTGGGATGATGAAGGCAGCGGCTTATATTGGTGCCGACTTTGAACGCGTCTTTTACAAACTGAACTACGGATTTCGGGCTACAATTCATAGCCTCTACATGGTAGGTCAATGAGTCTCATGATCACGAGAAATTCACTGATGGATGTCTTGAGGTCTTTGGCGGAACCAATTGGGGACACCTTGGCCATCCAGGCGGTTATACTTCCTATGATAACGGGGCCGCAATCGCCGAAAATCGCCAAGTTGATCGCGAAAAATATAGCGAGCTGAAATTACAGGCAAACTTCCTCCGAGCTTCGCCTCAGTATTTAGTATCCCTTCCAGATAATGGCACATTTGGAGTATACGCCAGTGCTCATGACCTTGTCACAACAAAACTGACCTCGAACCACACAATATTCTTCCTTGTCCGTCATGCCGATCTGTCATCTACCGGGTTAACTGCCTATCGTCTACGGGTGCCAACAAGCATGGGTATCCTTACCATTCCACAACTTGGCGGATCGCTCACCCTAAATGGTCGAGACTCAAAGTTTCATGTTGTTGACTATGAAGTTGGCAATATCAAGCTGATTTATTCCACGGCAGAGATCTTCACCTGGAAGAAATCACACGATAGGACTGTCCTCGTGCTCTATGGAGGCGCTGAGGAGTTGCATGAATTTGCGGTCCATGAAAGCCTTGGATCGCCCTGCGGTGTTGAAGGCAAGACCTTGGAGGTCAAGAAAATGGGCCATGCGGCCGTCGTGAAGTGGCGAGTCGAGCCTTCAAGGCAGATGATTGCATTTGGCAACGAACTAGAAGTTCATATGCTATCGCGCAATGAAGCTTACAGTTACTGGGTGATGGACCTGCCTTCGGATGAGGTTTGCGGACGCTATGTCTCATCATCTGGTGCACAACAGTCCGTCATTATAAATGCTGGATATTTGCTGCGCACAGCTGAAGTTTCTGGCAATAAACTTTTCGTTACTGGAGACATTAACGCCACAACTGGGATTGAAATAATATCTACGCCAACTCCTATCTCATCTGTTTTCTTCAACGGACAGCTGGTCGAGACCGTAAAGAATGGAGCTCTGCTCACTGGAGTTATTCACTATCAACATCCCAACTTGTCGCTTCCCACAATCAAATCACTAAGTTGGAGATACATTAACAACCTTCCCGAGATCCAGGAGGCTTACGATGACAGTAAATGGACGACCTGCAACCTGTCCCGCACTCACAATCCTCGGAATCTGACGACGCCAACTTCGCTTTATGCAAGTGACTACGGCTATCACGCTGGCTCTCTACTTTATCGCGGAACTTTTGTCGCAAACGGATCCGAGTCTTCCATGTATCTTCTCACAGAAGGCGGCTATGCATACGGCCATTCAGTTTGGTTGAACTCTACCTATCTTGGCTCTTGGGAAGGCAGCGCTGGCGACATATTCTATAACCACACTCTAAAGTTTCCAACAGCTCCTCGGGCCGGCGCAACATATGTACTAACAGTCCTGATTGACCACATGGGACTGGACGAAAATTTTGTCGCGAATGTTCAGACAATGAAGGATCCCAGGGGAATCCTAGATTACCAAGTACATGGCCGTGAGAAATCGTCTATTTCCTGGAAAATGACGGGGAACCTAGGAGGGGAGAGGTACCAGGATCACAGCCGTGGCCCTCTAAACGAAGGAGGGCTTTATGCAGAACGGCAAGGCTTTCACCTTCCTGGAGCACCCACAGTGAAATGGGAGAGGTTGTCGCCTCTTGATGCGTTTCCAGGTCCAGGTGTCGGATTTTACGTGACTACGTTCGATCTCGACATCCCACTAGGCTACGACGTTCCCATCAGTGTGGTGTTCACCAACACAACGATCGCAAACGTCTCTAAGCCTGCCAAATTTCGCTCGGAAATTTTCATTAATGGTTGGCAATTTGGAAAGTATAGTAAGTGGATTGCCGGTACCAGGCTCAACTTTGGGGCCCTTAATTAGCTGACTGGTCGCCTAGTCAATCATATTGGACCCCAATGTCGCTACCCGATCCCTGAAGGGATCCTAAACTACAATGGTCCAAATACACTCGCTATAACGGTTTGGTCACAAGAGGAAAATACGGCCGGCATCCATGGGTTGGAGCTTAGTATCGATGCCTGTTTGCAAAGCAGGTATGAAAAGCCTGCTCTTGTTCAAGGGGCCTCGTACTCTCCGAGGAACGGTGGTTATTAGGTTCGGACAATGCCGCCAAAACAATGAGGCGGTCATATAATTGTCGCTGCTTGCCATATTATTACCAGCACCACAATATACTTAGTCTTTCTCCCTAGGTATCTTGTTTTTCTTCAGACATTCTGAAAGCTACCTTTGTCCCTCTTGCTACCGTTCCTGCTCTCTATGTACTGGCGTCGTTAGACGCGATTGAACCCTCTATTCGACCCTTCGGACTTTGCATAGCGTAGAAAGGCGATATTCGCATATAATATGCAGATCATGAAGGAGAACCTGTCTGCTTCAAAGTTGAGCTAATCAGGCGTTGTCGAGATTGCTCTTGGAACATATCGAAGCCATTTATGATTATTCTCAGTGGGGAGTGGTGGCTTCCTACGAGCAATATCTGCGAGAGACTCTAGAAAGTAAGGCTTATTGGATGGCCCTTAAGATAGCCCAGATCAAGATGCAGGGCTAATTATTAGGTTGGGTAATCTTGCATAACTACCTTTTGAGGTGACAAAACTAATAACATGGTCAATTTTCTCATTGAACCGAGCAACTCAACTCGAATATTAGTCACTGTAGACGCTGTTGCCTTTTTCCTCCAATAGGAAGGCAGCGTCCAACCCAAAGGCAATATGCGTGATACAACCGGAAAGTTAGGCTCGGGGGTCCTGTTGTTCAACTGATATTTATCGGAACTTTCTGTACGTCTTGGCCAGCTTCCGGCTCTGCTTGCGTGGTTCAGGGTTCGACTTCCTTGACGGTGTATGGTAGGGCTGTTCGGTCAGTCGCTGTTTCCTTCGAATTGTCGAGCACGTAGATGGAGCAAACAGCTATTTGTATTCACATGAGGTATTCGCGTACATCTTTGACGAAATACAAGCGTTCTGAGTGCTGGCACTCTTCCACTTTCATCACCCAGGAGACATCCTAATCAAACGGAAGTTGCCAGACGACGCCAATCGCAACTTGCAACATCTAGGATCATCCTGAGTGCATTCAGCTTAGTTCCGCTGGTAGACTCTGGAGGACATAAGCGTAACTATGCATATCAATTTCTCGACTTTAAGATGAAGAAAACCTGGAGTGAGACAATGAGATGATTGTGAAAGCTCCATAAGGTTTCTGACCTCCAGTTATATAACAGTTAACCTAGCGGCACCAACTCTCATCCCGACTAGCCAAAAGAGACGCATCCAACCGATGAGGTAGGTCTCAGGCGCAACCCATCTCGGGTTGACCCCTAGTGCAGTTTTGGTTAGCCTCGCCTTGAACAGCCTGAAGAGGGCCGCATTTGGGGGAATGAATCAGGAGGGAGGTGTGTCGGTATGCGAGGTGGTGCCCACCAAAAAAAAAGGAGAAAATAGGTTTTGATATAGATTACTGCTTGCCCGATTGGGCCTACAGCATGGACCTTCCTAATTTCAATTAGATAGATTACGTTCCCTTAATGGCTGATAATTGGTCAATTACCCCTATCTAGATACCCGCATCCAGCGGTATAAGATCTAGCTAGTCAGATGATAGATTAGAAAGGATTATACCTTCTGAGCTTTCTTATTAGTAGGCAAATTACTAGTGATTAAGTAATCTTATATAGTTTAGTAATTTCCAACAGTTATAAGCCCGGATTACCTTTAAGATATATAGATTTAATTATTCTAAGTACCTAAAATTAGTAGTTCCTATTTAAAAGAGCCCTATCTCATGCTAGAGAGATATCTTAAGATTAAACTACCTAATTTAGAAGAGGTAAAGCTATATTAAATACTATTATTACCCCTAACCTGCTAGATATAGAATATTATATAGAACTATTGCCCTAGGCCACTATAAAGGTTCCTATTATACTTAATCAGCCTGATGATTAGTAGATATAGGATATATATATAATCAGCCTAGCTTAGACCTATAGAGTGCTTAATATACTCTAGGGAGAGAGGCCTTACCCTATTCTACTAATTTAGCTAGTTAATCTAATGATTCTAGCTAATTAGTAAGCAGAAAAGCAAGCTAGATTAGCTTTAATAAATACCTTATTAACTAATTTAAATACTTAGTTAGTTAAATTAAACTAATTAAATAACTTACTAGCTGCTATAGCTGCCCTAAAGGCTCTAGCTAAGCTAACAGACCTTAAGATAGTAATCTATAATACAGAATTAGTAATCTATAAGGAAGATAAGGAGTAATATTAGCTAGATTATTAAGGCCTTATAGTTATCT
>NW_022984003.1:0-34454 GCF_010724455.1 Aspergillus lentulus | reverse complement strand
GGATTAAGATACACAGGTTATATTGGTTTGGACGGGTTTGGTTCAGAATTGCATCTTATTAGTCTTTTGGCAGCAATGCATGAAGATTTCATTTGGCGTGCGTCTATGCTGTCGCTTCACATTGTGAATCCAGCAAGATATTGAGATACGACAAAATCCAAATTACTCTGCCCAGATGACGCTGCTCAGGCCTGTTGAAGTCCCAGGCTTTCCGGGCTCTCCGACCTGAATGTTGGCGACCAGGTCACCCAGCTTTCCACTCGCTGGATCCCGGGAGACAATGGCAACGTTGGAAGAGGACTGGTCTCCGATAGCGACCAGAGTTCCGGCCTTGTTGATGACAAAGGTACGGGGAACCAGACCATAGGAGGAGGTGAGTTCCTCGAAGGTCACGGTGCCGTTTTGAGAGCGGGAGAGGGTGGCCAATGAATCATTGCCGGAGAAGGCATGGTCGCTGCGGATCGAGGCATACAGGTTTGATCCGACTTGCTGCAGCTCGGCCAGCGAGGCGCCGTCGGGGATTTTCCCGCCCGGATATGGCACGAAGTCCTGAGTCTCGCGGAAGCCGAGACAGCCAGTGGGGAGGTACGAGACGGCGAAAGCGTGAAAGTGGCGGCTCAATTCACTGACCGTGTACAGCATTGTCTGTGGCGCGGTTTTGGCGGCCTTGTTCTGGATGCGCAGACCATTGCGATGCGAGTGGTGAGAAGACCAGAAGAGACCGTGTCGCGGTCCACTGCCGGGGGTGTAGTTCAGACTGGGGCAGGTGTTTAGTTGGCCCGATTGCTTGTCGATGGCGTATACGCGAACCTGATCAGTGCCTAGGTCAGGGACGAGGATGAACGAGCCTGTGGGATCGAGGATGATCTGGTGTGGGTGGGAGGAGTCCTGCTGCGGAAGGGGGCCTGGTGGTGTTTGGTACCGCAGGATCTGCAGGGGCTCGTCGCCGTTTTCGATGGGGAGGGCAAAGGTCGATACCGCCGAACCGGAGCTTCTCTCTGTCAGACATATCACGCATTATTGTGGGATTTGACTTACTAGTGCGCAATGGCGATGTACTTTGCACCCTCGTCGCCTTCATACACGACGCTGTGGACGCCACCGCCAACGTCCACCACCTTTGCGAGCTGCGTGAGCGATCCATTTTTGCCGACGGCGTAAGAAGTCAGAGTGCCATTGGTCGTCGCGTCGCCTGTCTCGTCGGAGCAGTAGAGTGTGCGCCCTGTGCAGTAGAGGGTGCTTGTATCGCAGTCCAGGGTCAACCAGCTCGGCATGCCGCCGCAGGTTGTCATGTCCGATGCGAGAGACAGATCGTACTTGCCATTGCGATGGGTGAGGGAGAGGGTGTAAACAGAGCCACTGTAGTGTGTGGCATAGAGGGTCGAGGCGGAAGCCAGCGACGCGAACAGGGGGAGATAGCCTAGCATTTTGTCCAGTGGAGTATGAAGGGTCGAAAGTTCTCAATTTACGGGGTGGTTACGAATTTTATACTCGGGACCGCGGGAGAATCCTGGACGGAAATGAAGGCGCGAAGGTAACATTATGCAGGATGGCGGAGCTTCGCAGGTGGCTGGCGTGGGGAGCGGTAGTCGGCATGGATCTGCATGTTTCTTCATGTTTTGGACTATGACTATGTAGTGTGTGGGATGCCAAGAACGTGGGATACAGAAGGATTTGAATTGAGTTTAATCGAATCATTAGATCCTACTGGTGCTTTTGTTTGGTAGATGTCTCATGTTGATGATGTACAGTGGCAGCCATTGAAAGTGTCTTACCCTATTCCCCGCACCAGAAATGGTTTATCCTCACAGGGTCCGGACCCCGGAGAATCTCCATATCTTGGACGCAAATAGCGTTCCTGTTCAGGTAAAGTATGTATCCTTTGGGGCTTGGCATCATGAAGGACTACAGAGTAAGTGTTGGTGACTGCAGAAAGACCATAGTTGTGCATGGTCTTTGGATTCAAAGTGTGGTCTCTCCGCGTTGCGCGTTGGTGCCTTAAATATTTCAGGCAGGCTATACCTAGTTTATTCTAGGGCTAATTCTGCGAGTTACAGTTATTGGGCACTTTTATATACTCATCACATACAGCAGATAAGTAGACAAACATAATAAGGCCAGGGTGTAGCCTTGTAGATCTATAATTTAATATCCCTTTATTTATAGACATATATAATAGTGGCAGGTTCTCCCAAGTCGCTACAATTATATTAGGTATCCGCATTCTTCCAAGGTGTAGAGTCTACAGTATCATCATTCACTATTTCTGATAGTGTATATGGAGCCTGTTTTCTACTCTGGAACAGGCTCCCACTAATAGGAACAGCATTCTGAGCTGTAGGTTTCTGAAGATTAGCTGCATATTATGTAACAGAGCATCATCATCTTGGTTATGAGCCAGGTATTTTATACTGACAATATGTTGATGTTGTATGATTATTCTTATACATTTCTGTATATCAATGCGGTTATTACAGCAGTTCCAAAGCTTATGCGAAAGAAACAAAATCATCAAAACAGCCAACCGCCCCGATGCATCACAATTAGATGGACATTTCCCTCTTCGTCATGTGCTTTCCCAGTTGCACCATCATAAACAGGGATCAAGCCCTCAGGAACAGAGGGACATAGTTCCCACATATACTTACTGGTCAACTCCGCATAGAGAGGCCATAAGTAAGGAATTTCAACCCGCATAAAGCCAGTGTATTGTAGATCATACCGCGTCTCAGGATACCGCCCATCGATCATACCAACAAAGCCATAAGATTTGCCATGCCTTTGAGGGGTGGTAGGACTAGCAATAATAGATTTGAGTGATCGTTCATCAATGATAAGACATCCCTCAAACCGACCAGAGCCGCGACCTTTACTAGCATGGAGATACTCGGCAAAATGTTGGCGAACCTGTTCGATACTAGCCCCATCCCAGAACCTCTTGTCGGAGAAGATAACGTCCTTATGTGATTCCTTCACTAGTCGTTCTGCGGTTGAATCAGAGTCCGTGTCTGCATCGAGTTCTGACTCAATTGAATCGTTCATGATTTGAGCAAGTTTATCCATGGCGATAGGCCACAGTTCATCTGACTCAGCAGTGTAGACTGTTCGATAAATCATATAGCCCCATGGGAACTTCGAACGCATTGAGGGAATTAGAAAGCGTGTGGTCCAACGTCTTTCCTGTTTGGACCATGGTGCTTTTATCCAATTATCCAAATAGTACCCAGTAAATTCTGGGTGCGACCATCGCTGGGGCCAGGATGGGTGATGATAGAATGAGTCGTCGTCAATCTCGTCCACCAGTTCATTTATTGAAGCTGGGTCTAGAGATGGCGCGGAAGAAGAAAATGGGATAGAAGTCATATTTAAAAAGTAAAAGACCATAAAGTATCCAAAGAGCAGCAGCAGAAAGAGATAGTAGATGATGACCATGTAGAATCCATTGTGGGGGGACAGAAAGTCGGGAAGTGTGAGTGGGAAGATGACTGATTTTATTAGTTCTAACTACCCTGGTGCCAAGGCTGTACCTACTTAGTAACGGGTAGGGTAGGCAGGTAGCTAAGGTAAGGACAGTTCAGGCTTCTCGAGAGACTTGTTTCCTGGTCACGACAAACGGCTGGAGAAGATACACTGCGAATTTGGGTCTACTTAGGGCATGCCAGCTTCGCCGGAACAGTGGCCAGTAGCCGGGACTTGAGGTTAACTATACACTCTCAGTTTTGATTAAAGCCATTTATCTCAAGTTCTCAGCTAACGGATAGCAGCAGTTGATATGATCCAGTACCTAGTTCTAAGAACAAGCTTATTAAATGAAGGCATTCATCCCTATTGTTTGGTAAGCTGTGAATAGCTTGAACTCATTGAAATGAAGACTTATATCTTCTTACTCAATTATCTAACTCACTAAGCTAGGTCTAGATATCTTTCCTGTGTAAAATGAAGTAGCATTGGAATATATAACCTATAAATAACCCATTAGTTTACTTTTTTCTCTTCATACCTATCCTTTCTTCCTTCCTCACATTGCTTGAAGACTTCCGTGATAGACTTAAGCATTCACTTCTCTAATAAGGATGCATTCACTACATTCAGACTGAGAGAGTAACCAAAGCTTCATTGTGAATAAATAGCTTCATCTGCCTCTTACTTCCTGCTTCCCTTCCTCCTACTAACTCAATCTATCTTGCTCATATACCACTGACAGAGCTCAATTCTTTCTCTCTTACATATTGTTAAAATATTATACCACTATGATTATGGATATGCGATGCTAGACCAAGGCGTTCATCACCAGACACCTTTCTAGCCCTGCGGTACTGGGTTTCCTTGCTTCTACCCTTTTTTTACTCTGGAGCGGAATATGTACGCTTCGGCTATTCTGCCGATATCGAGACGTTTGGTGAGGGTACCCTCTGAGTCCCACGAGAAAGCCCAAGCAGCAATGGGACTTTCTTTATCTTCTTTGGCGGCTGCCATTAGCAAAGCAGTCGAGACCGCTGTTACCGCGCAATCTCGTAGAGGAGTTGGAAACCCATCCTCATCGTTGCCATTTTCTTGCTGCTTTGATCGATGTGAGTGCCCGTTAGTGGATGCTGTAAGTGGACGCTGTAACGATGTCGCAGAGGCACTAAAGTATGATCTCTTAGCAACCACCGCTCTTCCTAGCAAGCCCAACCGTCGACCTGGTACTGACGACTGTGTCAGTATCGATTGGAGGTCAGCTACTTATGCTGCGAATTGCAAAAATAATCGGTACAGCAGGTTATAACCCGTGTGCTATGGCCTCCCGCAATGTCTCTCGAGTACCAAGTACTCCACGAGATCGAAGCAGCCGAATGAGAGGCGCGTACCCTGATTGGCAACTATCCATCGGGAGAGCAGAAGGCTCTCTCCCTGGGCCTGATCGCCCATGAAGACGTCTCCACATTGAAGGGAACCGCGGTAGGCATTTCGCCGACCCTCGATGGCATGCAACGCATGACGGAGGAGCCCCTGAGTGAATGGGAACCAGAGGAGAAAGTGCGCGGTCATCGCTTTTAAGCATGTCTGTCAGTACATTGCTAGACACAGCGAGATCCTACGACAAACAACAGCCTGACATTTAACGTCTCTTCCCAGCATTCTGGATCAGAGGCGAAAGCGGTGCTCCTCATCCGAGATGAGGACCCTAAGGAGCTCGAAGTTAATGGTTGGATCCCTTTGACAAAGTGCAAAATTTCTACTAAAATTGCTGCCACGACATGGCAACTCCAACCTACGGTTCTCACAGCGAAAGAACAACGGGGGTGGAACGGGTTCAGCTACCAGATGGAGACATCCCTTGTCACCGGCTGACTCGGCGAGCCATCCGTCGTAAAATTGACGGAGCAACGCCGTTTCAGGCCAACATTTGCACAGTTTTTGAACAAGCGGATATACAAGGGTGAAATATACTCTCACCCTGTAACCACCCCTCTCAGGGTTAACCCTGGTTGGGACAAGATGATACGGGATGTCTTTCAACCTGGTCACGCAGCCTTTGATACTGGGCATTTTGTGCTCAGTCTAAAGAAATCTGCGTGCGTGATTGAGCAGTCAAGGCTGTCAAGGTACAATGCTGCTCATATCGAAGGTGTGTTGGCCTTGCTTCTGGCCAGCCATCTGTATGGAGGTTACAAAGGCGAAGCACGCCTTATTCAGCTCAACGCAACCTTTACAGAAGGACGCTTTGCAAGATGAGAAAGATGAGATCTCAGATACCCGAGGCGAGTCAGCCTTTAGTTGAAACGATAGATTCCATGCAGGGAAGAGAAGCGAAGGCCATCATATTTAATTTCACAATATAGGCTCGGGTCCGCGAAGATGGCGCTCCGCTGCCTCGCGGGGCACCCCCCGCTCCTGCTCCTCTCCCACGCCTTCTTTCATTTCTACACGGGCTCCCGGCCGGTAGTCTCGCTACGCCCTTTGGAGCGGTCACGGCCTTTTTACGCCTCTTCTATGGGCAAGTTTCCGTCCTTTTGGTCTTTCCAGTTCATGGCTAATAGTGATATAGGGTCTAGGTGCTCCGCCTCCGGGCGTCGAGGTGTCTGTTGTTTTGTGTTTCCTCTTGCGCAGTGGCGCAGCCTTCGGGCCGGAATGGACAAGCTCTCTCATATCTGATGCGAGCAAAGCGAGCAAACCCAGGGATCTCGGCTTTCATGATGATCACCGTTTGCAACGCGGCCCATTCAAGGATGACCGAACTACTGGTCAGCCTTATGCTCATACGGATTGGATGCAGTCATGGGAGACCCCAGGGAACGATTCGATAAGTGTGGTGAAATCGTCAAGTCAAGAACCCTCTTCCCGGTCAAGTACATGGTGGGCTGCTGAAAGGCAATGATCATGAGCGTCGATGAGGTTCCTGGTAAGCTACTCTATCTCATAAACTGCTTGTATTGCTCTGTGGATTACTAACTTCTTATTCTTTTAGACTCTGTTAAGCTTGCCTTCTAGAATCACGTCGGACACGATACTACGTTCGCTAGAGTACAACCGGACACTTGGGGCACATTGCAGAAGATGTAACTTGGGATTGGATGCGAAGGACAAGGGTACTGAGGGAGAGGACAATGGCCGGAACTGGTAAAAATTGTTCAGTTTGTTTTTGACTTAAGATCCCAGCGATTGGACTACTATGCAGCTCATGGGATTTTGCGGTCCATTAAATTACTGTTATGCTTTTACGTCTCAATTCTAACCTGCTAGTTATCAACCCATTGAACACTCTGACCAAATTCTTATCCTCAGTTCTTTAAATCTCGCACACTGCTAGTACATGTCGATTGTGATGCTATACTTCGAGGACTTTGACTTCTCTCGGGGAACCAAACATGCTATATCAAGTACGGCCAACGGGAGATGTGCCAACAGAAAGCCAGGCAACAGAGATCTATGAGAGTTAATTTCATGTATGAGATATCTTAGTCAAAGACCAGGTGCAACCCAGCTAGCGCAGTCACTCTACTTCAGTTCTGGGTGTTGCTGTGTTTAAACCTCAAAACCGGGACGGGACAGCTACTCCAACGGAGGCGTCAACAGCCCTCCCTCCATCATCTTCACCTCATTTTGACCAAAACCAGCAGCCTTCATATCCTCCCCCGCAAAGAACCAAACCACCATCGCCGCCGCCATCTCCGCATCATCATCCCCATCACCCGCCTCAATCGCCCTCACATACTTTTCTACTATTTCCCCATCCCACCCCCACCTCCTCCCAAACTCCAGGCATGTCTCCCTGTTCACAAAAACATCAAACTCAAAGTGTCCTTGAAAGGTCAACACCCGTCCACGACGATACAATCCCTGGATAGGACACCGCGGCGTTGACCCAAGATTCACCCATTCGTCTGGTAGCCCTGCCTCACATACAACCCAATCCCCATGGATAAATTGTAGCTTCATCTCCTTCTTCCCCGTTCCCTGTGCCTCTAGCAATGACGATAGTGAAGAAAACTCAAACCTCTTCACAAACCCCTCATTTAGTGCAATAGCATGCACACCAATCTCATAACCCCCCGGGCAAGCCTCAACCGCACACCCCGGCACGAGCGTCCGCGCAAGCATCTGATGCCCGAAACACGAGCCGAAGAGTTTGATGTGTGGGTGATTCACATATACTTCGGTCAGGAAAGCCTGCAGAGAGGAGATCCAGGGGTGTTGGTCTGCATGGTAGACTGAGGTGGAGGAGCCGGTTAGGAGGATGCCGTCTATACCACCCCTCTCTCTTAGGAGGTGTAGCGAGGGGAAGATACCCCCGACGACATCGTAAGACGAGGTACTTATTGTTATTTCCCTACACGGGGACAAGGATTGCGACTGAGAGAGACGTGCTGCGGCGGCAGCGAGGAGATGGGTGAATTGGGAGCTGTAGAGGCCTCGTGTGGCGTAGACGGTTGGGACGGGGACGTCGAGGTCGAGGATGGCGATGTGGATGTGCATTCCTCTCTGCTTCTTTTCTTTGCGGTTGGATCATGAGTGTATCCAATGTTTTATGAGGAGTTGTTGGGATAAGAGGTGTGATGCACCTGGTGATGTGGTGATAGTTCTCGGATCCAGTTACCGAATTAGGAGCGGTTTTCCTGTTGTTGTTTGGAAACTTCTTGGTCGTGGGATTGGCATAGAGAGATGTTATGATTGTCAGGTATGAATATATTAGTGAATATATAGTAGGTTATTGCGGCTCGCTAGATCTATATAGCTGATGGAAATGTATATACACAGTGTAGAGTAGTGAAACACTGTATACATCATCTTGGAAGTATACAATGGCCGCTAACTTTAAAACGGAAGTAGTTTATTATAACAAGTATTAGAAATATAGAGCTAGTGCGTCTAGCTTCGCAGCTTTAACTTATAGATAAACAGAGAAAAGATCAGTAGAAGTGATGTACTATTGAAGAAGTTCACATGTTGATAGTAGTAGATCTTCATATCCGCTATTTGATGCTGTCACATCCCCATCTGATTGCGCCATATCCGCATCACCACTCCAGCCGGCGCCACGAGCCTATAGAATAAAAGATACCCTGGCACGCCATCATCTCCGCTATTGACCAATCATTCATACTGGTAGTGTAGACAATAAGATATATATAGTATACCCCTCACGACCTCAAGATGCCATACATTGTTGACAAGTACAACGCGAGTATACGACAATTGACAGGATATGGCCCTCACACAACTTGCACCTCCCTCCCTCTTCCCCGACGGCCTCAAGACAACAGGCCAACACCCCCCTCTCTACGACCACCTCCAGCCCTTCGAGCACTTCCCCAAGGAAATCACAGGCCCCACCGTCTGGACAGCAGCCGAGTACCGCGACCACCCCGAGAAATGGACGCATCGGTTCACAGCGTCCGAACTGGACGAGCTGAGTCGCACGGCGGATGAGTTTATCAGGAATAAAATTCCGTTGACCGGGATTTCAAAGGTACCCTCCCCCAAACACCCTTCCACATATTCAACGTGATGATGCTAAGCTAAGTAGAAAAATTTCCCCCTCCCAACCCTAAGCACCCACCTGCACGCCCTCCGCCACGACCTCCTCAACGGCCGAGGCTTCATCCTCTTCAAGGGCCTCCCCGTCCAGACATGGGGAAACCACAAATCCGCAGTGGTGTACATGGGCCTCGGGACGTACCTGGGCTACTTCGTCAGCCAGAACAGCCGCGGCCATGTCCTCGGCCACGTCAAGGATCTAGGCGAGGATCCATCGCAGATCGACAAGGTGCGCATCTATCGTACCAACGCAAGGTAGCCCCAGTCCCCAGCTCCCTGCCTCACAGCCATGGAGATAGGCCAAGCTGACGAGTCCGTAGACAATTCTTCCACGCCGACGACGCGGATATCGTCGGCCTGCTGTGTATCGCGCGTGCGCTGGAAGGCGGCGAGTCGGACATCGTCTCCTCGCATACCGTGTATAATATCCTGGCGAGGGAGCGGCCTGATGTGCTCAAGACGCTAACGCAGCCGATCTGGTATTTTGATCGCAAGGGCGAGACCTCCAAGGGTCAGGAGGAGTATATTCGGACGAGTGTGATGTATCTTGAGCGCGGCGATAACCCGCGCGTGTATACCAAGTATGTCCCTTCGCCCCTTTCTGCCCTGCTTGATATATGAACTAATAAGGGGACTACAGGTGGGACCCGTACTATGTCCGCTCGCTGACCCGCTTCTCCGACGCGGGAATCATCCCCCCGCTATCTGCGGCGCAGCTGGAAGCGATCCAGGTGCTGGAGGACACATGCCTGCAAAACGCGCTGCATATGGTGCTGGAGGTCGGCGATATCCAGTTCCTGGCCAATTCGCATGTGCTACATGCGCGGACAGCGTACAGGGACCATGCGCCCCCTGCGCCGAGGCGGCATCTGATGCGGCTGTGGTTGGCGACGCCGGAGGATGAGGGCGGCTGGAGGTTGCCGTTTTGGGACAGTAATGAGAAGAAACGAGGGGGGATTCAGGTGGATGATCAGCCTCCGGTGGCGCCGTTGGATGCGGAGTAGTCTCTAGTTGTATCATACCCTTCAATGTACTCCGTATGGTGAATAATCATTATCATTAGTCGTACGATGATGCAGCTACTGCACTATTTTGTAGTTCCCTCCACTGATAATCTCCAACTTGCCCTTGGCGACCATGCCTGCAAGAAACTCGCGCAGCTCCTCGTTGCTGAATGGAAAACCCCCTGGCACCGCGATCTTCAGCATCATCACGATGCGCTGCAGCGGCATCGCGCCTTGATTGGTCAACATGCCGACGATAAACTGCCAGTACAGGTTCATCTTCTCCATCGCCGCCGCCTCGGCCGTCTCCTTGGCTGCCGCCGCCGCTGCTGCATCGGCTGCTGCCGCGGCGTTGGCCTGGCCAGACTCCATCGCTGATACGCCAGCGGCACCGACGGCTCCCGTGTCATCGTCATTGGGTAGGACCTCCAGGACGCGGAAAGTATTGCGCTGCACTTCGCTGAGGATGCGTTTACTGACCCAGAAAAGACAGGCACTGCGCACGAGCGCCGTCGACATGCCGAGTTCAGCCGACAACTCATCCACGGTTTTGGTGGCCCCTTCCCCGGAGCCAAAGGCGTAGATCACGGTGGCCTGCCAGGTCGTCACCTCGTCCACAAACACTCGGTCCTCGAGATCCAGCTCGACGGTGACCTGTCCCATTCCGTTGAGCCAGGTGAGTTTCCGGGACTGTTTGAGCGATCCGAATCCGGTGGCATACCGCTCCTGCAAGGCCGCAATTTCCGGTGGCACCTTGAACTCCTGTGCGGGAAATTCGGGCCAGAAGAAGTGTGAGAGAATCTTCGCATGCAGCTCAGGCCTGGTATCGTCTTCCTGCTGGACGAGTCCTTGGTCGTTGCGAACCACGGCATCAACCCTGCGAGAGTCAAAGATATCCCGTAACATGACCTCGCATGCCTGCAGGGCATTGTCCCCGAAGCGCACCTTGAGCAGCTCCAGGACGGACGTCTCCTGCTCGAAGTCGGCGCGTTTCTGGAGCAGGCGCTCAGCAAGCATGTTCTGCATTTCCCTGACAAACGTCTCTTTGGACTCGAAAAGACTGATTAGACTGCCAATGACGTCGGAGCTCTTGGATTTCCGGTAGTCCGGCGCTGCGTCCACCGGATCCGGCATCCAGGTCATATCATCCCAGTCCAGCTCGCCAGAGTCGGCCCGCAGTGAGTTCTGGTGTGCTTTAGCTAGCTCGGCAGACAGCTCCGAAAGAGTCTCTCCGGTAGACGGGAGATTGGGCTCGTCCATGTCAGAAGAATCTGCCAGAAGTCCACCAACAATGACCTTGACAGTATCATCGCGATCGCGTAGGTACCTGCGAATGGGTCGAGCAACCCGGTCAAGCAGAACACCCTTGGGATCTAGTAGGTTAAACGCGCGGATGATAGAGATGTACACTCGTAGGATGTCAATGGTCGACGCCCCGGGATGCAACAACCGTTGGTTGAGCACCTTGATGAACGCTTGCGTCAAACAGTACCTAGCGGCCGGATGTGTCGAAAAGTGTCGCAAGTCCTCAATGGCACCGCTGCTTGCGGGCCACTCGACAATGATGTCAAACAGCTCCCTTGTGCGGAGTGAACCCAGGCGCGAGATTCCCATCTCCTGCCACTTCTCCACATCTGCTAAACTCACATCCAGACGACCAGAGGCGGTCGATCCCGTCTCGTCGTGGTTGATGATCGCCAGAACCTGCACAACTAACCGAGCAAACACATTCTCAATCCACTGTCGCAGGTGCTGGCTGACCAACGACGGCCCCTCCCACTGGTTGGCGTATGCAGATTCGATAAACACCGTCAACATCATGTCCATCACGCTGGCAAAAACCTTTTGGGCCTTGTCCCCGCCTAAACCAACAAGCTGCAAGCTCCTCAGTAGTGACAGCAGGCGTTCGCGCGTCGCAACGACTCGCACATCCTCGTACTCTGCCATCATCTGCATTCGAACTTCCGCGGACGGCTCTTCCCGCCAATCCTGGTAAGAGACCGAGTATTGCCGGTCGACCTCCATATTATCCACACTGACACTGTCCTCAAAGTTTGCTTCCTCATCCAGCGCGTCAATCCCCAGGATAATGAGCGCGTCTTTTGTGAGCTCTCGGAAGAGCAGCTCTGATACTCGTGTCCAAGGCAGGGCATACCCCACCACCATCTGGAACGTATACGCCATTGCACGAAGCTCCCGTTCTTGGTCGGCATGATTCAGGAGCGGTAGGAGGTACTCCACGAACGGAGCAAAGTACAACCGCCGCGCAAGTCCTAGGATTCGTACAATAGCCTGTAGCTGCCCCTTGTCCTCTGAATCCAACACCTGGTATCGTCAGAACTATCATCATATCATCATCAATAGGTCAAATACCTTTGTTAGAACCTCATGAAAGTTGCGCAGAAAGTGTACCCGTATCTCTAGGCGGTACCACTCGAGTATACTCTGCTGCCCTGTCGTGAGACTCTCCCCCCTGGGGAACGGTAGAATCAAAAAGTCCAATGCATCCTTGGCCTCTTTGGTGAAGCTCGTATGACCCCTCCACCGGTGCAGAAACTCCTCATCATCCTCTGACTGCGTCAAATCCGCAAGCTGCTCGCTCGGCAATTGCAGAAACTCAGTCGCTACACGCCACGCACGATCCCAAGCTTCCTTGTCATATTGCTCCTGGTCATCAATCCCCTCAGCAGACTCGGAATGGCGCGGACTTTTTGCGCTGGCTAACCGAGACGCCGGCGCGGTGGTGAAATACGCGGGTGGGAAGACGGAGCCGAAGACGCGCTTGCGGCTGGCAGATATGGTCGAAGGCATGGCAATGAAGACGAGATCAATCCGGACGCATCGTGGGGCGACGGTCGTAAATCACCGCCCTTGTACGTCGTACAGGGCTTATTGTGGCTTCTCGTGCGAGCCGTGAGGTCGTTCCTCTATCTCTATCGTTATCGACGTTGTCGCGTGGGTGCCAAGGAATCGCGCTATCACGTGATATTTATCCATATAGAGGGCAAATTACAGCTACCAAGAGAAAGGTTATGTGTTGTTCAAGAGTAATTGAAATGGACCCAAATGTATAGGCTGTAATGACAAAATGTATGAATTATGCAAGTAATCGCCACCGATCGTTATCTATGGGTATCAACTGAGGAGATCGAATGTATATGGGTGGAGTACTCGTAGATCAACAGAGCTGTATCAGAGCTCGTATCAACTCCCGACAGTGTTGTTGATGCACAGGATCCCTAACTGGCTAAGGACCATGGTTATCATCCACCTTCTCCCACTCACTATCCGTGCTATGGTATCCCGAGCTCTCACCACTCACGCTGAGTCGCTTTCGCGCCTGCGATTCAGTCGGGGGCTGGAGAGTAGCCGATGTAGAGGCAGCAGTAGGTGCAGCGCTCGTAGAAACGCCTGTGGCACTTGTGGCAGCTGTGAGCTTGCTCTTCTCCTTCACAACCTCAGTCTCGGTGTCACTGTCGCTGCTTTCCAGGGCCCCCGGTGGCTTCGTGCTACCACCCCTCCGCTCCTTGTCCTCGTGTGTCTCCTTGGGCGCCTCCTGGGCCTGAACCTGGCTCAACTCCTGAGCAAACCAGTTGATCGACCACCAGAGCGCCGCGGAAAGGATGGAGAGCACGACGAAGTGGATGCTGTATGTGGCGAGTAGGAGTGCGAGCAGGAGGACTTGGAGCGCGGCGAAGGTGACATTGGTCGCGATCAGGAGCGACGGGGTGGGACCCGGGGTAAAGACGCTCGACCAGAGGTCCTCCACAAATGATCCCATGTTTGATTACGGCAACTGACAAAGGCAAGGCTGGTGGATCAGGCTTCAAGGGGTTCTTGCGGGGTTGATGGTAGAACTCGGTTTGTTGGACAGGGTCAAGGAGCAATGACGTTGATAGTCGGAAACTGAAATCCGTCGAATCTGCAGGGTCAGAAAGGTTACTGCATGATAACATTAGTGATACTCTATGCTCCTGGAATAGATACGCAGTAACAGAGGGTCACAAACTGGGATGACGCCTCGTAGAACACAAGACTGTAGTCAAGCTGGCAGTGATGGGAATCTCGAAGAAGCAAAAGTCAACGAAGCCTCAGAAGTGGTGGCCTGCACCTTCGGGAAGTCGGCGGATGACCGACAATGACGGTCGGCGTTTGACTGGCGATGATCAAGTGGGGAATAAACAAGAGGACGACTGGAGTAAGCCCCAGGATTTGCAATGAATCAGGGTGAGATTTTGGTTGATTCAATAACTGTCTATCTAACTTACCCCGTGGGGATGATTTAGATGGAGGCTAGGAATATGGATAGGTGCGATATATTGTAGGGAGGACTTTGTAGACATAAACAGCGGATGAAGATGTTGAGACATGCAAAGAGGGGCATCAGTTGCAACTGGCGCTAGCACTTTTTAAGCAGATTAGGTATCCAGAGACAGCGTCAGGTAGACATCTATCTAGAATATATTAATTTATCACAGACTGCAGAAGATACAATTACTCCTCGTCCCTAACACCGAAAGACTCCGGAGTATATATCTTGCCCAGTAAGCTCTCCGTACAGTCTCCATGACTACTGCGGGTGACAGCAACACGCAAGGAATGAGGCAGATCACGTTGGATTTATCACAGCAACTAGCACGGGATAATCATCAGCTCGATTGAATTATCACTTCTCAAATCATTTTCCGATCGGGTTTCGCCCTGAGCTCCATAATATCCTTGCTGTCGGGCCGACCACAGTTGCATCTGGGAAATGGGCGTTATCATCGCTCACCTCGTGTGATCGGCACGTGCCGTCCTCTAAGCTGTCACGGGATTCCGTCGTTATCAGATATTCGTGGTGGATTTACGCAGTACCTCTGTATACTATGTAGAGTCAGCTATCAATCTGATCTGAACAAAGACAAATTCTGTCTTGTTCTATGGCAGACACCTTGGTTCTAGTAAATTCGAGCATCTCCAGCCCTGGTTTACTTCGGCTGTCCCATGAATCCACCCGTCTAAAACGCCCCGTTCAGAGCTCCAAACCCGATCCGATACCCACTCGGTTATTTCCTGTTTGGGTTAAGAGTCTCCTCTCACTTCCAATAGCCGTCTGCTGCAAACGGCCTCGTTGCTATTCGACAGTCTCTCTGCGGATCTACATCTCCTTGATCCCAGCTTCGTCCAGTCATTGTTACCAGATTATTAGTGCTGGTTTCTTCTTTGCTCTTCTGTGCTTCCCCGCCTCAGAATCATGGCTCGGGTGGTATCCGACACGACCGTCCTACCCCGAATGTCTACGAATCAGGGATCTTGCTCGGTCTTTGCACCTGTCCAAGTCTCAATCACAATGGACGGCCCTTGCTGCGACCTATATAAATCATGTTTCGGCTCTGTAGCTTTTTCCCATCCTCTTCCATCTGACTAGCCACAAAGTCTTGTCCTCCGCCACAACCTTATTGTACACCCCTCTTCCCTCTTTCTCCCTATACAAGCCAGGTATGGCAAACAAACATCCTGACCTCGCCAAGGACGTCTCCCCAGATGGTCGGGTAGGATTCAGCCATCATGCAGAGGACATTATGACTGACCGAGAGCCCTATGGGCCCCCCGGTCTTCGTGGTCTAATCTCGAACCCATTCGTCTTTCTCTGTGCCGCATGTTCGACGCTCGGTGGTCTGGTCTTTGGCTACGATCAAGGTGTGGTGTCGGTCATTCTGGTGATGGACCAGTTTCTGGAACGCTTTCCAGAGGTATCTCCTAATGCATCTGGTGCTGGGTTCTGGAAAGGTCTTATGACGGCCATGATTGAGTTGGGGGCTCTGCTTGGTGCGCTCAACCAGGGATGGATCGCAGACAAGATCTCTCGACGGTACTCGATCATTGTTGCCGTGATCATCTTCACGATTGGGTCTATACTTCAGACTGCCGCGATCGACTATCCCATGTTGACGGTAGCTCGATTTATTGGAGGGGTGGGGATCGGTATGCTGTCGATGGTTGCTCCGTTGTACATTTCCGAGATCAGTAAGTGTCCTGGTCGTTCTCAGTTGGGACAGCGTTGACAGTTTGCCAGGTCCTCCGGAGTGCCGTGGTACATTACTGGTGCTGGAAGAGTTTTGTATTGTCCTTGGAATCGTCATCGCATTCTGGATTACATACGGCACCCGATTCATGGCGGGCGAATGGTCCTGGAGACTTCCTTTCCTCCTGCAGATGATTCCCGGGTTTGTCCTCGCCGGCGGTGTCCTTGCCTTGCCTTTCTCTCCTAGATGGCTTGCATCCAAGGGACGTAATGAAGAAGCCCTCCAGAGCTTGTCCAAGCTGCGTCGGCTGCCTCCATCCGATAAGCGCGTCCGTCAGGAGTACCTCGACATCCAAGCCGAGGTCCGCTTCCATCAGGAATTGAACGCTGAAAAGCATCCTACCCTCCAAGGAGGCGGTACTCGGAAATCACTCCTCCTGGAAATGGCCTCCTGGGCAGACTGCTTCAAGAAAGGATGCTGGCGACGAACTCACGTGGGTGTGGGCCTCATGTTCTTCCAACAGGTGAGTCCTCGGCCCTTCCTCTCTTGGAACCCCACTGACATACCATAGTTCGTCGGCATCAACGCCCTCATCTACTATTCCCCCACCCTCTTCGAGACCATGGGCCTAGACTACGACATGCAACTCCTCATGTCCGGTGTTCTCAACGTAACCCAGCTGGTCGGCGTCATGACCAGCGTCTGGACAATGGACAGCCTAGGCCGCCGCGTTCTCCTCCTCTGGGGTGCATTCTTCATGACAATCTCCCACGTCATCATCGCCGTCCTCGTTGGCCTCTTCTCGAATAACTGGCCCGCCCACCGCGCTCAAGGCTGGGTCAGCGTCGCCTTCCTCCTCTTCTACATGCTTAGCTTTGGTGCTTCTTGGGGTCCTGTTCCCTGGGCTCTTCCGTCTGGTATGTTCTCCTAGCTCATCTCACCCTAATCCAGAATAGAACTGACAACAACAGAGGTCTTCCCCTCCTCCCTCCGCGCCAAGGGCGTCGCCCTCTCCACCTGCTCAAACTGGCTAAACAACTTTATCATCGTAAGCTCCCATCATCTATCCCGCCAACCTCACAAAAGCTAACGACGATAGGGCCTCATCACCCCGCCTCTGGTCGAAAACACCGGCTACGGCGCCTACGTCTTCTTCGCCGTCTTCTGTCTCCTTGCACTCATCTGGACATTCTTCTTCATCCCCGAGACCAAGGGCCGCACGCTCGAGCAGATGGACCACGTCTTCAAGGATAATTCCAGTGAAGCGGAGAAAGCGCGCCGACACGCTATCGAGGCGGAGCTGTTGCGCGCGGAATACGAGTATCAGAATGCGTATGCGGATGCTGCGCCTTGATTTCTGCTAAGGGTCTGTGAACGGAAAGTCCACTGGTGGACTCGCTTTTCTCTTCTGATTGTACATCACTTGAATGACTAGCTAGCATATAACGATGATTATGACTACCTCACTGTCCTTATCACAAATAATCCTCAAGGAATGTGTTGTCCATGTCTTGATGTACTCTCGTCAAGATCCATACAAGATTTTACCAGAGTATTCTCTACAGATGCATCCCTCCAAACGACGCCTCCAAATCATCCGCCCTCATCACCCCCTCCGCTACGCGGTGTTCCCTCCCCCCAACCGGCTCCCCGCACTCAGGACACGCCGTCTGCTCCATCGCACCCCCACACTCCCCAATCGTAAACGGGTGTCCGTTCCGGCAGTAATACCAGTGGCCCGTACCGTGAAACTCGCGCGCCATGGCCGCCACCACCGCCATGCGCTCTTCGTTCGTCACCACGGCGTAAAACGTCGAGTCGCGGAGCATTCTATCAACGGTCTCGATATCAGGCAGGAGACCTCTCGTCTGGGTTGGGTGCTGCGCGCAGAGGGATCGCGCGTGAGTGGCCGCCTCCCGCCCTTCATGAAGGTGTGTCTCCGCGGCTTGTGGAGAAAGGGCCTGGGATCTTTCAAGGGCGTGGAGGCGCGCAAGGAAAGTGTAGCCCTCTACTTGCTGGCGGATGCGGCCAGACGAGTCTGCGAGGTTGATGAGTGTAGCGCACTCGTCTCTTGCGTCTTGTAGGTTGAAGGAGATGGTGATGTTGCCCGTTTGCGAGGAGGCGCGGTCCTTGACGGAGAGGAAATCGGTTAGCAGGGCGATGTCGAGACGGAGGTTCAGGGCGGTAGCGAGGAGGACGCCCTTTGACTGGAGGATGGTGTTGTCAAAGTCAAAGTCGCCGTCGGTCTTGTTCCTTCGTTTGGCGTTTTCGACCATGCTGCGGACTTGGTCGTAGGGCTGCTCGTCCAAGGATACTCGTTTGCGGTAGGCGACGGCCTTGTCGCGAAGCTTGGTTATATCCTTCCACCGGCCAGGGGACGTGTGGTGAACTAATTCCGTCATTGTCTTGATGTTCTGCTGGATTGAGCCCTCGAGCGGCACATGGTCGGGCCAGGCCGGTCCCTTTCTATTTGCAACCTCTGTTTCCTGCATTAGTTTTACCTGCCGGGCGAGCTCCTCCTCTAGAGGAACGTATTCCCGGTTCAAATAAAGGATGAACTTCTTGGTGGATTCGTCCAGTAGCGCTCGACGCACAAGTCGACCGTATCTGGCAAGATCTCTCAGTGACCCACGACAGGTGGCACACGTCTTGATATCATCCATGGAGAACGGGCGCGACGCATCGTGGATCGACATAGGTCTTCCTTGTTCATCGAGTTCGTAGTGCTCTTGCAAGGCCATTTGCCCGTCCATGCTTTCCATGGTCAAGAAATGGCCACACCGAGGGAAGATGCACGGATTTTCATCCAAGTTGATGTTCTCGTATGTCTCGCCCAGGATAAAGTCCACAACCTGGTGTTTGACTTCTTCGCTTGCACAGATCTGGCAGTACTTGTCGGACGGACATCTCTCACCACATAACGACGGACACTGATGACCACACCGCAGCTTCTGGTCGCACCGTTTGGAGCACGGAATGTGGTTGCACGGGGCCGCGCAAGGCATCGTGCACGCACTGTGTGGACATCTGGAGAAGCATCGCTCTTCAGCACATGGCGTGCATGGCTCCCGGCATCTCTTGGTACATTTGGAGTGACCGCACTGCACGTTGCATGGTTCTCCACACGGGGTGCAAGGCTCGTCGCCATGACAAACCGCACTGCAGAAATGAGCGCAAGTCGAGTGCTTGCGGCCGCACTTTTGCTGGCATCTTCCATGGTCAATGCGGACATCCTCCCAATCAAGAAGCTGTACGCAATGGTGGCATGGCCGCTTGCATGTGTGTCCGCAAGTCAAGAGAGCATTACACTGCGCGGTACATTTAAAAGTAGCCAATTTCACATCTTGATGGCATTTCACCGTAATCTCGTGCTTGCAACGTTCGACCGTCTTGGTAACAGCCACCTTGCAACGGACAGTAGACAAGTCCTGATCTTGCCAGCAGGGCAAAGTCGGCATCGAATGGCCGCATTCAAGCCTCCTATCCTCCTTATACACGTTCACCATACACCTGACAGGACAAGGATCACCGCACCGCTTGACGCACGGATGAGTACACCCTTTGCGCGGACGAGGGCACGGCTGTGGGCAATACGCGGCGTTGTGAAGCAGTTCCGAATGGCACTTTTGCTCACAAGCATGGCCACAGGGAAGACGATTGATGCAGCGCAGACTACAGCCCCCCTCTGGGGATAGCTGCAAAAATTGGTGAGGCGTAGAGACAAGGAGTGGTGTATCAGGATGACGGAGACACTGCAACTCCAGCTGTGATCCTATATTGCCCGACTGCCGAAGGATGTCAATGACCTGCGCCCACATGGGGATGTGAGTACAAGTCTCGGAATTGCCAATAATGTACATTCCATGCTGAGCTCGTGATAGGAGGACGTTTATTCTGTTGGATGTACGCAAGAACCCACAGCGATTCTGAGAGTTACTCCGCACCAGCGATATAACGACGACTTTGGCCTCTTCACCTTGGAAATTGTCTATGGTCGCTACCCTCAAAGTCTGCAGCAAAGTAGCTCTCGCGGCGGTCTTGACAACAGTTTCACCAGCTTCAAAGCCAGCACTCTCGAGCTGATCGGCATCTCGTTCTCCAAGTGTGACGGTGAAGTGTTGCGAGAACAGCTGACGTAGTCGATGGAGTTGACCCAGGTATGGAGTAATGACAGCAATATCGCCGCTATGGTATTTGCCCTGTCGCACGAGATGGTTGACCACAGCCATTGTCATCTGAATTTCGTACTCGTTCCAGTGCGAGGTCGCCAGCAGACTCGTATTGGCTGCGTCCGCCTCCGGCTCGCGATGATCCAGCCAGAACAGTCTCCGGCGCATACCCACAACTTCAGGATAGCTTGACACTGATTCTGCGTCTTCTATCTGAGGATATAGAGTATTCCGAACTAGTTGGGCGATGGAAGGGTGCATCCTGCGTTGCGTTTCGAGTGTACTGAACGGAAGACCCAGACCCATGGCACTCTGCGATTCCACAAGTCGCTCAAACAACGAAACGTCCAGAGAGTACTTTTCGCCACCTCTAGGATTCTCGCGCGAGAGCTCGTAATTCTGAACCTGTGGACGGAGTTGTAGGTGATCACCAATAAGGATGGCGTGTTCGACCGAGGGCAACAGAGCTGTGAGAAGGTGTGCTTCCAGAACCTCGCCGGCTTCTTCACACATCACGACTTTGGATTGTAGCTTTCGCAGCATGTTTAAATTTCGAGCCAGACCCGATGTGGTGACTCCGATGACATCGGCATCTGCCAGACAGCGAAGATCCACTTCGTCTCGAACGTTGTCGAAATTGGCTTTGGCTATATGGTGTGCCGAGCAGAGCTGCGTGACTTTATCATGCACCAGCTTAATGACTTCTTTCGTCCATATCTGGTACAGTTCCTTCCTTTCTTTTTGTGACAGTTGGAACGGATTTAGTGACATGAGCACGTCGAAAGGTCGTACCTCATCTCCTGGTCCCCCAGCCTGGACCCAATGCTTGATCGCATCACTAGGCTTGCCGTGCTGAACCCTCTCCCAACCGTCCTCGTCCTTACCAAACAGACCAGAATAATAGCGCGGATATAGTTCTTGAAGGTGAGGGATGAGATGAGTGGCTAACAAGTCCTGGTTGATCTTCAGGGTGGAGAACTTGTCCTCGCACGCCTCTATTTCGCAATGAAGGCGATATTGTTCTTGTCGCTCCCTCTTGGTTTTCTCGGCATCCTTTGCAATGTGTCGTAGATTGAGCGACCTCAGCTGGTCAGACTTAGACTGCGAACCGATCCGTACAATTTGGGACGTTACTCCTTTGTCGATGAGAGCTTCCAGCAACTGGTCCAGAGCATGGTTCGTATAAGTAACACATAACACAGGACCAAGGTTTGTCTTTCCTTGCTTCTTATTTGCTAGGAGGACTCGGATAAGCGCAACACCTGTGTAACTCTTACCCGTACCAGGAGGCCCTTGAATCAAGCCAATTCGGTGTTGGAGGCTATTGACCAAGGCCCTCGCCTGGGCCCTGTCGAGGGCTGAGTTGCGTTGTAAGTATTCTATATCAACCGGTTTATTGGCTTGGATGTATAGATCGGCCTTGTTATTCATCAAGCAACGAAGGTTAAAGCGAAATCCGGGCCTCAACGCATAGAGGGGGGGAGGAACGTCAACTGGGCCTACATCGCCGTTCGGGACCAGAATCTCTAGGAATGGTAGCTCCCTGTTCTCCTTGATCTTCTTCAGTGCTCGCAAGGTTGGTTCGAAGCCAGCCAGTAGGATGCCTGGGAATTCGATAACAGAAAAATCCCGTTTGTTCAGGACCTTGTTCAATATTGTGCGGACCATGCCGGGTTTCGTATCGACCAGCGTCATTTTGACTGACGCTTCCTTCGCATCTCCCCACAGGGATGCTGCATTCTCACTTTCCTTATTGGCATTGTCTGTTTGCTTTTTGGGAGATCTGACTTGCTCGTCCACGATGGTACAGAAGACAACCGTCCTTCCATTGCGTCCATTCATGATGAGACACACAAGAGCACCGGGTTGCAAACGCTTCGATAACTGCCACCAGTTTTCCCGATCCTTGGCCGACATCTCACTGACACGTGGCGGTTGAGGGAATTGAACCTTGAATTGGAAGCCAAGGAATTTGTCAAAGTAGATCTGTCCGATCTTCGCACGAGGATAGACGTGTGTCCGAACCTGGGAATTACGTCCGCCTGGTCCCTGTGATCCCTTGAGCTCCTGGTGGATAGCATCTCGCAGCTGACCGATCGTATCTTCCCTTAGTAGACGGAAATTTCGATCTAACAAACCGTCCAGACCACCCACATGCCACTGGGCAGGATCATTGACCGGTAGGTATTCGATACGCGAACTCTGTATCTCATCTAGGGTTGGCATGATAGCGATGTTCACAATATCGGTATGGTCGTTGTCATGTCTGCCACCGGGCGGTTCGCGATGTAACGTAAATGTTGCAGTAGACTTCGGTTCACATTTGAACTTATCGTTCGCAGGTGCAGATGGTAGGAAGCTGCCAATTTCCAATCGGCGTAGAAGGTGATCAAGAAGATTGCGCGAGTGGTGGAGAGAGCTCGCCAGGCCACCCTCGGTCATCTGGAGAAAAAGCTGCTGGAACCTGTTTGCTTGATCTTTGAGTGCATCTTGAACGAATGCGGTGGAGTTGAGATCGACGATTTTTGCAAACACGAGGAGTGAAATTTCCAACCAGTCCACGGCTGTTTCCTCCTTGCTGGTTTTTGATAGCACATCGCATATTGAGCTCAGGAACAGCGCTGCCCTGCGACCGTTGATACCATACAGCACGTTGAAAATAGTTCCCACTGCTTGCTCCAAGATCAGCGACGATAAAACCTTAGGGTGCGAGACGGTTTCCAGCAGAGGAAGGACCTGTGTCCGGAAGACTTCTTCCTTTGCCTTCGACTCAGCTGTGGGGAATTTATTCTCCACAAGATCTCGAATATGCTCCAAACCCGTCTCCTCAGCTAGTTCACGTATCACTCCTTGCATAAGACCAGCGTCAACTTCGATAAACTGTCGAGCATCTCGGAAGAAGTTATCCAACTTCGCGCGACCTGGTCGAGATGCACGAAAGTCTGTGGTTAGGGTATCCTTCCAGGATCGAAATTGTTTCTCTGAATCTGACAGTTCTGGTCTTTTGGGTCTCGCGTCTCGTTTTGGTCGATCGACATCTCGACTGCCAGGATCATTTACGTGTTGAAACTTGCAGTTTTTGAAGGAACACGTTCCCCTTCTGGCAAAGTCCCTGCAAATCCTGAAGGCCGTTAGTATCGTGTTCCCAGTATTGGACCGGTCCGAGCGACCTACTTCGGCCTTGCCATGTTTACGGTCGACGTGCCTCGCTAGGTAAAAGCCTCCAAGGGCACTGCTCGATGACTGAGATAGGAGCGCAAAATGAAGAAGTTCTGGGTGGTTAGCCTTGGATCTGTTAGATTGGAAGTCAAATCGTCTTTATGGGACGTAGCTATGAGAGCAGTGTGATAGGTAAAAGAAGGAAAACAAAAGCAAGATAGGGGCGGTAGAAAGTGAAAGGTGACGAGCTCAGTTTATAAATGCAGAGTACAACAGGTCTGATGTTCTAGGTTGAGGGGCGCCTTGCACTGCGGCAGCTGTGAGCACAAAGCATTATTTTAAGACATTCACAGCCAAAAGGCTGTCTTTCCAAACCATTCCTTGTGCTGGAACAAAGTCGGGAGCAGCATGTCTCCAGCCTCTTGCTATGAGCAGGCATTCTTGTATCATCATTGGATGAGCTGCGCCGCTGGAAGCTGTGCCGCTGGAAGCTGTGCCGCTGGAAGCTGTGCCGCTGGAAGCTGTGCCACTGGATTCTCTGACGCTGACGACCACTCATTTTACCCTCCACACTCACACCCTGTAGGTATGTATCACTTTATGTCGGATATCTGCCTTGGCAGTGATCGCGAGCTGCCTCACAACATTCCTTGGACTCAGCAGGTGGGTGAAGGGCTCCATCATCTAGCTGATCGGACGCTCAAAGGAATCGTCCCCAACCAGGAAGGTACTACTCCAAGTATAGCCCTCTGCCTGCTGGCGAATGCGGCCGGAGGCGTCTGCGAGGTTGATGATTGTGGAGGACACGTCTCTTGTGTCTTGTGTTTGAGGGAGAGGGAGAGGAAGAGGGAGAGGGAACTGGTGATATCCCTTTAGACCCTGTAATTCCATGGCTTACACTGATAAGAAATATAGAGTGAAACATTATAAGCCCTTGATAATAATCTGTAATGCTTAGTATAGTTAGTAGCCCTAGCAGCTAATCTTCTCATCTTTCTCCGCTGGCGAAAGGGCTGCTTACTAGCATAGATACTCTACCTATTCCCCTCAGGCTTTTTGGCGGGGACTTTTTTTGATGTAGCTTACTGGTATGTCGCCGGCCGTGCTAATAGGAGTCTTCTGGTGTGTATTATGATATATTGTCTATGCTAGTAGCTAGGGTGGTGGTTATGCGGCCTGTTTTCTAGAAGAGGTTAAGGGTAGGATTAGAAACGTGGGAGGAGGAGGTTTGTCTTTTCCCTTGTATCCTGTGGGATTTATAGCTGTGAGGAGGCCGATGGGGGTAGTTTATTGGGAAAATACTGGATGACGCAAGATTTGCGAAGCGAGTGTCGGGTGGTGCGCAGAGGGTTGTGAGGGGGAGTTATCTGGAGTCGTCTCAGCTGGTTGCTTTCTTTTCTTTTCGTTTACTGGGTATAGGCAACCTCTAACGGTAAGCAGTAATTGCAGCAGCATGTTCAATGCTCATGTTGCCGATTGCGCTGTCTCTAGAAGAATGGGAGATCAAATGATCTAATCGTCTGATAGGACATCATCTATATAACATCTGAGTACAGCCATGGTATCAGTTAGGAGGCGGATGCAACGAATACGGCGGCGGCGGGTCATCCTCCGGCGCACTTCTCCTCCTCGACCTGTCCTGCAGCGGAATCTGTGACCCCCAGTGGAACCCGGCGCGCGCTTTATAATTCCTGGCCATCGTCTGCTCATACCAGATGATCAACCCCACAATGATTATTCCGGCGATACTCACCCCAATTGCGATCCCCACCTTTGCGCGAGTGCTCAACCCTCGCCCGCTCGTGCTTGTCACTCCTGTCATTCCTGTCCCGTTGCAGGTGGAGTTGGAAGCCGGGGCTGCTCTCTGGATGGCGCGCTGGAAGGAACTGCAGTCAATGGGGTCCGTGGTGTTGATCGTGATGCGGCTGACCCCGGTGAGGGAGGGAAATCCGGCACTACAGCGATTGAGTTTTAGGTCAGGATGGTGTATGATAGCTCGTACCTTGTGATGTTTCCATTCAGCTGGATGGTCTCCGCGGAATATAAACTGGTGAAATTGACTTCTAGGTAGGATGAAGAGTTGACAGTGATGTTGCCCTGGATTGACTGTAGGGAGTCCAGAGAGATACTATCTTCTTAGCATACAGATATCGTGAAGGTGTGCCTATGATGGACATACTTGGATATTGCACCCTGGAGATCGAGCATATCGCCGACTGAGCGTAGCTTTGGTAGATCCAGATCTACAGTCGCACCGTAGTTATGAATCGAAACTCCCGATGGGCCAAGATATTCTCTTGTTTGGATGTTGGCCGTTTCGAGGACAGGCATCGAGAATCTAGCCACCGTCAGTTCGAGACGAGAGATGTATGCATATGCTGATGACGCACTCCGTAATCACTCCCGAGAACCGGATAAAAGTCGCATATTTCAGGGCAGGAAAGCTGAGCGGGAGTTGACCGTGGGCCTCATTATCGGAGTAATTCGTGGCGATGGTATCAGACCCCAGTATGCTGAGATTGCCATTGACTTGCTCCAAAGAGTCAAGTCTCACACTAAGCTGGTTAGTCCGGTGTCTGGTAGACACTGCAGGAACGGAATGAATACCTCGAGTAGTTCCCCGCCAGCGAGATACTCGTCGCTTGTTTCAACGACCGAAAGTCTACTGCGGCGGTCGAAAGTACGGCCAGATTGATCGTGCCGACGGCAGTCGCTTTGGGGGCAGATACCTCTATTATCTCTTGACTACTTGGGAGATGAACGTTAATGCCTCCCAGGTACAGCACGTCCGGCAGCGAGATCGACGTGAGTTCAAACGTCTCGGTAGGGGCGGTATAGGTAATGACTCCGTTAATACTGGTGACATTGGGGAGAGAGAGTGATCCGTTGAAGCTTCCCAGCAGAGTAATATCATCGCCAATTGTGGTGCAGTTATGCGTGGAGAACCAATTCAGGTCATCGGACGAGGCGAACTGAAATGCGGCAGGTGAGTTCTGGAGGCTGGGATCATGGCTGCGCTCGCAGGTTGTCGCAGCGGCAACTGATCATGTCAGACTTATAGGACTTATGGAGAGTGAGCAGCCTTACATGGCAATACAGAGACTATCAGTGCTATGACTGAACAAGGATGGAAATATGTCATCGTTTAGCATCAAACTGAGATGCGGAGAAGATAAGAACAATCTGGGGGAGAAGATGACCGGGCGGCCGGGGTCTGGGCATGATAAGTGTCTAGCTAGTTTTTAATAGGAATAGTGGCTTGAGTTGGGCGCTGTTGGATCCTGGCCAGCAGAGTTAGAGACAATCCTGCAGTGGCGGCTCGTCGTATGCCTTGGCGCCTCGAGAGGGGTAGATGAGTAGTAGACAAGCATCAGCCGGGTCGTCAGCCGGCTGAAGGCAATCTAAAGCCTTTTAAACTTTGAACTGATCAATTCAAATGCTGTAAAGTATTAGTTAATGAGGCTGTCTGATATTTCTCGGCTGAAGCCCTCGCACACGATAGTCGGATTGAACAGCCTATCAGTCATTGTTTGTAGAACTGTCAGTTCACGATCGGCTTGACTCGTCGCGTTGTCCAAGTCTAGAGTTATCGCCAAGGCACGAAATGTAAATAAGGTGTAAGTGCCGTTGGATATCCAGGGCGTCGTCAAACTCAATCCGATGGACACATCCGAAGTCGGAGATGTAAAGGTATAAAGGACAGAAGGTTGTCTACTTATCAGATTCAGGGTTCAGCATTTTCCTTCTGATCGAGTAATATGGTAACAGTATCGACCAAATGCATGGAACCCTTATATACATCGATTGTACCTCCACGCAACATCAAACTCGTGTATGCAAACCTCGTCCGAAAACCTATCAATAGCCGTTCACCAGGAGCTATCATGAGCAGCAGTAGGAGTGACATAAGACCCAGTAGCGGTGGTTCCACTGCATTGACTCGGGGCCGTATTAGTAGTCGGCGGTCTTATACACAGATGGACAGAAGTGTCTATGACCCAGCGACGGACATACTCAGTTTCATTACATGCAACAGGAAGCGTGCGACGAGCTGATCTCCCGGAGATGAATTGATTCGCCGACCTGATGATCGACAACCAGTTCGCAATGATTGGAGAACGGCTGATCTGGGGCTGCAGTTGACTTGTACAACAGCACACACTTGACAAAGACATCCGATCGAACAGATCATCCCGACAACTCTCCGAGCTTCTTATTGCTCATGAACGACTAAGAGACAGCCTCGGGAGTCTGTGACAGCCTCTGGAGCGTTCTACTATAGAACATTCGTTAGACTGAACCTGCAAGAGGGGCAGATTCGTATGCTCAGGACAATTAGGACCGTTTCGACAAGGTCCTGTTCCTCAGGCGTTGTTCATTGCAAAGCTCCTGGAGTACAGGATGAAAAGGCCGAAGAGCACGAGATTGCATTTTTGAGGTGCTTCTCACTTGTCATTGGCCTTGACAATCAGCACACTCCATATCATCAATTGGTCGTCCACCCGAGCCGGACGAGTTCCCCGTGCTGAAGCCCTAACTCTACTTCAGGCAATCAACGTTAAACTTTCAGCCAGAAGTACACAACTATCTCTATAACGGACAGTCTAAAGCGATAGAATTATCAATGATTATTCGACAGTCATGCAGTACTAGACTGCTATAAACGTTTGGAATGATTCACCCAGATATAGAGAAGCCATAGGCCTCAGGTTATTGTTTGCCACCAGACATTTACAGACCAAGAACAAATACCCCTATATAGAAGGTTGTTCTGAAAAGTTCTTAAGTTATAGATTATAGACGCAGTGCACATGCGAATAAGATGTCTTCAGAGGGAGATACTGCTCCACAGCCCTGGGTTATATACATAGGTAGCAGGGATACTCTTTGAAGCATACTCATTGCTGTGATATAACTCTGATGTGTCCTATAAGAGTCATTTGGAGAAAACGACTTCCAGTAATGCCTTCGTGGCGCTAGACTAAGGTATATTATCATTTCATACCTACAACTCGGACTGATCCTTGTTGTCCTCGCTTTTCAGAGCCCCATTCAATTCCCGTTTAGGCAAACACACGGGCAACAGATGAACCCCTGTTATGTGGCATCATCAACAAACCAGGACCTGGTGGTGCAGTGAGTTAGGCCCCCAACCCAGCTGCTCTACTGGGCCCTGGTTCGAGACTGGCCCTGGTCGCTTCTCTGGTATAAATTTACCGAAGAAGGAGCGGTTGGGGCTTGGGCGGATGAGAGAGGGGTCTGTACGGCTTCCTCTCTGATCCGTTTTATCTCTCCAAACGATTACGTCTTTCTCTATGCTAAGTTTTTTTGTTCCTGATCTAGTAGTTTACCATTCGGTTGTCTGCGTTCGTGGTATTGGATATTCTGTGGTTGAATTGATCAGAGAGGCAGCTCTCCTCTGCTGCAGCACTCTCACTCTCGAAATATGGCCTTTATAGTGAAATATTTTTGTCTCTACTCCTCAGAGTCCCATGCGATGTCTTGATCTCACCTCCGACTCAGTCTCCCGTCGTTCTCCTATCCACTTTGTCTGTTCCATCTGACACTTCTGCTTACCCTCCCTGATAACCTGCTCCTTGCCAACGTCATGCTTCATACGTGTCAGGCTGAGCATGCGCGTGCGATCCGTACTGTTATCTGCAGCGATACTTTCTCTGGTTCTGTGAGATGTCTGCAGAGTCCATGGCGCAAGAGCGGAACGAACATTGCGAACAGAGTGCCACGACGACGACGACCGTTTACCATGACAACGCTTGAACATCGACGTAACTCTACAGCACTAACCTTCGATGTCCATTATCAGGCGTACACGTCAGGGAGCGCTATGCTTACAATCATAACATCATGGAGGCGTCAACAATCTAGACCCGCAGTGCATTGGACGTTGCTGATACGCGTCCGCGCATATAGCAGTTACGATGGCATTCGGAAGCGTTTTTGTGGTTTGCGATAATGGCCTATTGAGACCGTGTTGACCCGAAATCCCAGAGTATATGGAACCGACGTGAGTGCTCTCATTACAGGAACCGACTTCTGCTCGAGGAGCGCTGTGTGAGCTCATGTATGTTTGCCTTGCTTGATGCCAGCAGGGATGTACATTCTAACAACAATATCTTCACCAGAAGGTAATTCAAATTGGTCTAGGTCTTGCTCCCGTGTAGACAAGGGAACACATTGTTTTTGGACTCTCAAAGCATGGACTGGGATTACTCCACGGAAGTGAAATTTCCTTTGATCATTGAATGACATTCCCTGTCTATCTCTGGCAATACAAGCCATTTGGCGGCCTTTCCAAATTCACGAGTTCTCATCTAATTATAACGAATTGGTCCCCCAGCGGCGACAGGATTCTAGAATGGACTTGTGATCTCCCCAAGATGAACAGGATGCGTCAAGAATAACTTCGCAACCAGGGCGACTGATTCGATCTCGAAAGGGAACAACTCGAATCAAAAAGCAATTGATCCACGTCGGCCGCAGAATCAAGTGTTGTCTCCTGCGGCGCCTTTGGTTCTCTGCACAATGTCAACCACTGCCGGTGTCGGACCTGTCGATCAGGCTGCTCACTCAAGCACTGACCTGGACCAACGTAAGCACAGCACATCCAGGCTAGCATTGCCCCGCATCAGACAATAAGCAGACAGAGGTACCCCTCTTCATATGACATTTATCACATAAATAGCTGGGTTGCAATGCTGACGGTTAGCTGAGACACCTAGAGATTGCTCTTGTTACTGACCGGATCTTGGTAAATCGTGATCAAAAATGACTGTCATCGACACCAATTCGGCTGCTGGGCTAGACGTCGCAGTCTTTGATTTTATCATTGTGGGAGGTGGCACGTCCGGCTTAGTCGTCGCCAACAGATTGACGGAAGATCCGAACACCCGCGTGCTTGTCCTGGAAGCAGGAACCAACCGTTTGACTGACCCGCGCATCTCGGTACCAGGACTGGCGCCTACGGCGTACGGAGATCCGGATTTGGACTGGGACTTTCGATCTATCCCTCAGGTACGCAGAAGTAGCAACGCTGACACTCCCACCGGCTGACATGATTTTTCGACAGGAACAACTCAATGGTCGTCAACTGCTCGCTACCAAAGGGCGTACCCTGGGAGGGTCCTCCGCGATCAACCTCGGCTTGGTCATCTACCCATCGCGGTCGGGGATGAATGCATGGGAGGCTGTGGGAAATCCAGGCTGGGGGTGGGATGGTATTGAACCGTACCTCCGCAAATTCCATCGGGCCAGTCCGCCGTCCGACGCAATTCGTGAATTCTTCATGGGGATGAAATACGACCAGGAAGATCAGGGCAGCAATGGACCAGTTCAGGTTTCTTTCGGAGACCAATACATGCCGTTCCACGGAGCGTGGATGGAGACTTTCAAAAATCTGGGGTATCCGCAGGTAGAAGATCCCATTCGAGGCGCAGGAACAGGACCGTTTGTCAGCCCTGGTGCGGTGGACCCTGTTACCCATACGCGCAGCCATGCGGGGTCTGCTTATTTTGGTGCAGATGTACAGCGTCGTCCGAACCTGCGAGTGGTGACGGGCGCGCTGGTGGAGAGGATTGTTCTGGAAGTCCGCGAAGCTTCTGTTGTCGCCACCGGGGTGCAATTCTACAAGGGGGAGCGAACGTACACGATCCCTGCGGCCAAGGAGGTTATCCTCGCGGCAGGAGCAACGCAGACTCCACAGATCCTAGAGCTCTCTGGCATTGGTAGCGCAGACCTCCTCCGCTCGCATGGCATCATTCCAATCATTGATAATCCAAACGTTGGTGAGAACCTTCAAGATCATGGAATAGTATGTTTCGGGTACGAAGTGGCAGACGGGATGCCCTCGGGCGACATGGCGAGAGACCCAGCAGTGGCTGCGGCTGCCATGGAAGCGTATCAGAAAGACGGCTCCGGACCATTGGGGATGGTCCCATTGGTGTCGGCATTTATGCCTTGCATGAACCTCTCCACGGCAGAACGTCACGAGTTACTCGCGACAATCGATGCGTCGATCGGCTCTGGTAATTTGCCGCGAGCGCAGCAGAAGCAGTACCCTATCCTTCGAAAGCTGCTGGAGGATCCCGGTGAACCCACAGCGCAGTATACCCTAGCCCCGTTCCAGATTCTGCCCCGCGAGGGCAGCAGTCCCAAGGGCCTTTTGTCAATGAGTCATCCAGGATGCTTCATCACCATTGTCTCCGTACTGAGCTACCCATTGTCTCGCGGTTCTGTACACCTCCAGTCCGCAGACACCAAAGCAGCGCCGGCCATCGACCATGGCATTCTGCGTCACCCCGCAGACCTCGAGCTCCATGCACGTCACAGTATTTGGATCGAGACATTGGCCGAAACCGAGCCAATGGCGTCGCTACTTAAGAAGAAAGGAGCGAGGTTGCACACACCCGAGCGACTGACAGACGTGGGGAAGGCCAAAGAACTGTGTAAGGAACTCGCACTGTCCATGTGGCACACCAGCGGGTCATGTGCAATGATGCCACGCGATGACGGTGGAGTGGTGGACCCGAAGCTTAAAGTATATGGCACGGCGAATGTGCGGGTGGTGGATGCCAGTGTGTTTCCACTGGAGCCCCGGGGGAATATCCAGGCCACGGTCTTTGCGGTGGCGGAGAAGGCGGCGGATATCATCAAGCAGGACACTCTCTAAGCTTTGTTACCGGGCTGGTGGTTATCGGAGTCATACCTGCTTTCGATTTGTCTTACAACTTTCTCAAACATGACATTGTGTGGGATGTTAGCGGGATTCAGAGTTTGTTAGTGACTGCGATATTTATAGCATCGAGTAGGGCCCGTTAGTTCTTTGGACGTGGCTTTGGTCTAGTAGTAGCTTTCCAGAGGATCTGACACCGAGACTAATACAGTAATAGACTGGAAACTGAGGATCCTACCAAAGACTGAATTCATTTATTGCTTGAGGATGTGATGTGACATTGAATGCATGCATGTTTATATTACTGCCTTAGGCCGCTAGGAAGACGCAGAGCAAAGACCTCGGCAGGTTGCATCTTTTACCTGTTTAATTTCTCTTAACTGCACTCTTCCCAACCACCTCACCGTTCTGATTCATCCACCAACGATGCATCCACACAGAGAAGAAAGGAATACGAGGCAAGATTCTATCTGCAGGGTCTTCCAAAGTCAAATTCTCCATTGATTTGAATATCAACGGTGATCCGGCTGACTTCTCCGGGGATACATGTCTTACAACCCCGCATCGCCATGAACATCACTGACACTAAATCATGACCAGGTTACATTGCCATTGGGAAGCCAAGTCGCTAGTTCGACGCTAGACCGCTAGACATGCTAGGAGTCTCCTACGCCAACGGTGATGGGTCAACCTCGCGAGGGGAAGCCATTTAAGAGACTAAGCGAAAAAGGCTAATCTAATTACCTTCTTCGCAACATAACCTGTTTCTAGGAAAGATTCTGAGTCAGGGCCTATCAGGAACAAGAGAACAACACCAACCTGACAACATCAGTGGACGCCTAAACAGTGGAGAAGCTGCTGGAATTTGAGTGTGTTCTGTCATCTGTCTACGCTTTGTTAGTGTTGGACTCGGACCAGGATGATGGACTATCACTCTGCGTGTCTCACTCGTCCCCGGATACTTTCTTGTTTTCCTGGCAGTGGCATCATCTATTACTCAATATGACATATGAGATTGACGGAAAGGAAAAGGTCTGAGAGAAACTCTGCATCCTAGCTTTGACTCTGTCCGTTGCTTATTGGATACAGTTGTACTGACAGACACCTGTCCAGTTATCCACCCCGTTGCCAGCACCAACCTCTTCATTCCAGCAATATATTGCACCCAATCAGACAATCCTCGACGGTCTTGCCACTGGGTTGATCTAATGAACGGTCCAACGTCGTAGTGCCTTAGCTCACATTCGATAATTTGGTCAGCCAGCTCCATGAGACAAGGCGTGTACTAACTTCGAAAGAGGATTTCCCTTGGCCGCTGGTCCGGGGTCTGCACCAATGTCTATGCACGAACTGGCATACCCCGGATCGGACGGAAATGAGTCTCATTATTGAAGTCAAAGCGAGGCAATCCTCTCGATGCGAGGTGATGACACATGTGACTTGACACCAGCCTCCAGGATGAGATTAAATAGTCCTGGAATGGTACCTCGAGGTATCTGTCTGGTTGATATTTCCTCACCTGCTGTAAGTCCGTCGCTCGTTACAGTAGTACTCGATCGTCTCTCGCTTGGCCTTTGTTTACACTCATCACAGTCGTTTATCATCTGATACTGTTTGGTTGCCTCAATGCGGTTCTCTGCGTTAACTTCCCTCCTCGCCTTGGGAGCCTTCACCGGCGTCCTCGCGACACCCACCAAGGTCTCCAGGGCACCCTCGCTGGTGGAGCGTGACTTTGCCGCGGTCACCAGTGTTGTCGCTGCCATTTCGTCCAAGGTCGATGCTCTGGATGCAAGCATCAAGGCCTACACTGGAGGCGATACGTCCGCCATTGTGGGCGCTTCTGCAGACCTTATCTCCACCATCAACGATGGCACTTCCACGGTTGCGGCCCAGCCAGCGCTGAGCCAAGCTGACGCTCTGAATCTGGTGAATCCCATCTTGGCTCTGACCAGCAAGGTCAAGACCACCATCAACGACCTCATCTCCAAGAAGAGTCTGATCGTCGAGGCCGGCGCGGGTCCTACCACCTATAACCAGTTGCTGGCCCAATACACGGCCTCCTCGAACTTGGCTACGACCCTGTCTAGCAAGGTGCCGGAGGCTCTTAAGCAAGTCGCTCAAGAGCTGTCCTCTGGAATCACCTCGGCCATCCAGACGGGTATCGATGCTTACAAGGATGTGGGCACCCCCCCGACCACTACTACTTCGCCGACTTCCACACCTCCTACGACTACCCCTACGACTACCTCTACGACTACCCCTACGACTACCCCTACTGAAACCTCCACTCCGTGCGAGACTACTACCACTACTACCACTACCACTACCCCTACCGTAACCTCCACTCCATGCGAGACTACCACCACTCCTACTGAGACCTCCACTCCGTGCGAGACTACCACCA